>AWOL01S0055920.1:16664-35485 GCA_000715115.1 Nicotiana otophora | reverse complement strand
ACACCAAACTGAAAACGCTCAACTTTGGCTATACATTGCACTCCTTCCTCTCATCATTTTCATACGATTTTCTGAGTTTCTACTCCTTTGTTCTGCATTGTTTTAACTTCAAACAAAGCAACTATAAGTGTGATTTGCTACCGAACTTTGTGTTCGCTGAAACACTGGGGTTTAAAGTACCGCTACACCAGTGTATGATTCGTTCTATCCTGGGAGGAAATAATCCATAACCTTAGGTACTAGGAGGGGATTAAATTCCTTAAGGCAACACTGTGAATTCAGTGGGCTCGAATTAATTACTGTTTCATTACGATAGCTTATATTTCCCAGAATTATTATTTACAAATACAGCAATAGGACTAACAAAAACTATAGATTTGAACGTTTCTAACGGTTGACTGACCTTATGTGACATTGATATGGTTGAGCCGAACAAATTCATGGTACATATGCATTTAAAGAGCGTCAATGATGTTTTATTTTTTAAAATTAAGGAAAGCCTAACTCGATGGGTGTTAAGGAATTTCATTTATTTTTTCACATATTTTTGTCATTTCCACCGTTCCAACTCACACCATACACTTGTAATTATATTTTAATCATTTTATCACCCTCCTATGGGTCCATTCACATTTCAGTTTTACCTTAATTACGTCATTAGGGCTGTAATTAGTTATAACTAAGGTTTGAATTTAAGGGGCTTTATAAAAACCATCCTTGATGAATTTTGAATGGAAATATAGGCACATATTTTGGTTATAACAACTAGTGCAATTCAGTTACTTGTCACTAGTAACACTATTCTCTCGTATGACTCAATTTTGTACGTCATTTTTTTTTATCAAACCAACATTGAAAAATGAGGTTAAGAAAAAAAGTCTTTCCAACGGAAGCTAAGAAACTAAAGAAAGCAGAGGAAGACCCAAATTTTGAAGGTCGGGGGTGTATTTTTGCTTTCGGCCAAAATCCGTTTTGTATTAAGGGTGCTAATCGGACGGATAATTACGTTTCGGCTTATCGATTATCGGATTATAAATATAATAATCTGTTAGTCATCCAATAAGATAATGGGTGGATTGGTATCGGATTAACGATTATCGAACGATTTGTCGGCTAAACCAAATATAAAATTTTTGAATAATTCTAGCTAGCGTTTGGCCATAGATTCCCAAATTTATTTTAAGAAATCTGATTTGGGTGAAGTTTGTTTTGAATATGAAAATTATATATTTCACTTTTTTTCTGAAAAAATATGAAACGTAACTTATACCCATAAATTCTAAAAACTATAAAAAATATCCAACAATACCAAACAAACAAACTTGCTAATCTTGTATATGCAGAACCTTCATCGATGCTATTCATTATCATTATCACAAACCGTAGTCTTGAACATAGATAAATTTGGCACAAAATTAGCGTTTTTATAATAAACTATATAACACACTACGGTCACACCTCGTTTTTCCCGAGGAATATGGAGTTTTTCCAATTAAATTGACATTATTCGAAATAGGATTATTTATTTAATTAGAGTCGCCACTTGGAATAATTATTATGGTGTCCCAAGTCACGAGTTTATTTTAAAATTCCAAATTGAGGAAATTGACTCTGAATTATGGTCCGCGAACACAGAAGACCGGGTAAGGAATCCTGTTAACCCGGGAGAAGGTGTGAGGCACTTCCGAATTCCGTAGTTTTAGCACGGTCGCTTTAATCATACATGACTTAATTAAATATTTAATTATGTATTGTTAGAACCTATGTGTATTTTTCTTTTTACCGCTTTTAATTATGGCGTTTTATGGATTTATCTTTGAAACAGATCACATGTGTGTATATCCGTTGTATTTATTGTGCTAAAATCATGTTACACGTACGTGTACATAATTGATAACACTTTATTGTTATTAAGATGGTTTGGCCAAAGTCGCGCGAACGCGTACTTTGATTTATTTTAAAAATCATAATTATGTCACACGAACGTGTACACAACCACGATAATAGATAAAAACACGCCTAAAGCATCTTACGAATATTTAAAGAATTATTATCTCCCTAAGTTTGGGATGAAATGTGAAGGTTTAAGAGTTATGGATATGAAACTACTTGATGAATAAAGTATTTTTGAGGAGGCTAATTTTACCAATTTTTTGATAGCATGTATAGGTAGTTCTTAATTGTTTGAGAAGCGGGCTAACATATTTATAAAGAATCAAATTACCTGGGCCACTAATTCATTTCTTGTGCTAGTAAGCCCAAACAGAAGGTATACCCATTCACGGTCCATTATAGGGAAGTTTACATAAGTACAACTTTATAGATAGTATATTTCATCATTTGCAACTAATATATATTATACAACATCATTATCTTTATTTTATATAATTAATATATATATTCAAGTTAAAAGGTTCTCTCTACGGACATTATTCAACCTATATTAAATGAAGATTCCAAAATTTTAGCAAAATTTAATAGAATTCTTAACATTCCCTAAATTTAAACTTAAGCAAATTAACTACAATTCAAATACAATTAAATTTTCCTAAAATATCTGTACATCCCTAAAATTAAGCCTAACCAAATCGACCTCAATTCAAATGCAACCATTCAAATGAGTGAGAGATGTAATCTATATAATATGGAAGTCAAATATAACAAATGTATGAAATCTGTAATATCATATTTATCTTATATTATTATATTATATTTGTATAATCTATACAATATAGATTATAATGTAAGTATGAAATCTGTTATACTATATATACTATATAGTATATTCATTGTATACTAATATATGCATATTTAAGTATATTAATTTATTATATTATTCGATGTATATTTATTTCTTGTATAGATAAATTTAACGTATAGAAGAAATACAATATATATATATATATATATGCGTATTTAAGTATATTAATTTATTATATTATTCGATGTATATTTATTTCTTGTATAGATAAATTTAATGTATAGAAGAAATACAATATATATATATATATATATATATATATATATATATATATATAATCAAACATTGATATACATAATAGAAAAGAAAAGGAATAACAGGGCGCGCGCGCACATATATATATTTGTCATACTATATCCACGGTATACTAAATACGTAATACTTAATATACCATTGATTATATAATAGAATATTAACATACTAGTATAATATATGGTTACTGATTTGAGTATACTAATATATTATATTTTTTAAAAATATATGTAATATAGTTCTTTACATATAATAATGGTATATAAAATATAATATTGGAAAATTTATAGTCCACACGGATTAGGTGAGAGAGAACTGTGAGATTATTTTGAATTTAAGGGATTATGTGTTAGTTGGCATAATCCCTATTTTCAAGTTCCATAATGAGATATTTTAGGCATATCAAAAGTTTTATCTAATTTAATTAAAAAGTTAAAAGTTATAATAAATTGTATATAAAGTAATTTTTTAAATGTGATTGTATTTCTTATAAATAACTCTTTAGATTGTTGTATTTCGGGTAAAATTCTCTCCATTATATGCCCAAGTCTTCGTTGAATTTCGTTCTTAGCAAAGGCCCATATACCTCTAGTCCTCTAGTGTTTGTACCAAAAACCCAATCTACTACTCTGAAGCACACACACTTTCAGCAATTAAATTGGATCTAAACAAATGAGAAAACATAAAAGGGGGGAAAATACAAGTAGGCAATATTTAAGAAAAAAAATTCAGATACCTAGCAACAATAGATATTTTATAAAACATGCAGCTAAATAATTATATTCTTAGCAACAAGCTATAAATATGGACCTAGAATCACGTTTTAAAAAAATTCAAAGTATTCAATTATTAAAAAATTCCAAAACGGTTCCGATTCTCCTTAAGTGAATACACTTCCTAATTAAATTACCGCCGAACAACAATGAAGAGATTAATGCATTTTCTGTTGCTATGTGCTTATATGAGATTAATGGATTCTATTACATTTTGAAAACATATCGTACATTTATTTTCGAATTTTTTTATGTATCTAATTACTTGTTGGAGAATAATACGCCCGCACAAATTTTTGTCAAACAATATCGAATTAAATGGTAAAATTGTACTCATATATACTATTGGTATAAAGTTATATTTTTAATTGTATGTCAAGAAAAGTTTTACACAATATAATGATGGTATTAAATAGTTTATAAATTACAACAATTTTTTTAGTATATTAATATACAGAGTATCCCCACGATGTGGGATAATACTAGGTATGTTGTTGTTATTATCCTTCCGCCATTGTATGTATATATTGTGTTTTAATGGAATAATAGTACATAATTAAATATATACACGAAATAAGTATATACATGGTATTATAATAGTATATATATGCGGTATAATATATGTATAATCAATATATATGAAATATTTTATTTATACTATAAATATTCAAAGTACTACAAATATTCAAAGAATATTTGAATGCTAAATTAAAGGAAAGAAATTTAAAATAGAAAAAGAGAGAGATTTGAATGCAAAATCAAGCAACTAAAATAGAATAGAAAATAGTAGGAGAGAGAATGTAAAAAGATAAATAAGGATAAAACTCATCCTATAATTTGTGTTACTCATTAATTGTGCACAAAATCTTTATCATGTGCTAATATTGTAAAATAATATGCTATATATAGAATAAACAAGAATTAATATTATTTTCTTAAATACTTTTTGTAAGATGCTAGGTAATATATTTTTCTCAAAAAATAATGGGAAAGAGAATTGTATCAAAAGGAGCGACAGTCATGAAAGAAAAATCAAAGTTATCATGCTTTCTACTTCAAGAACAAATAAGGTAAGATCTGGGAATAATGTTCACGAATCGACAAACAAACTTCCCTCAAAACTCATTTAAATAGTAAGAATACCATAAAGCTAGAACAAAGATGAAGGAAAATTAGTGAGTTACAAATTTAACGTACAAAATAGGCATTAACAGAGCCACACCGATAGTAAGATGGAAGTTAAGAAGGAACCTCAAATTCAAACAGGACCTCGGACAGAACCTCTCGCCGGCGACCTCGACTTAAAATCTCGAACAGGACCTCTCGAACCTCACACAAAATGAGGAAAAACAAATCGGGACTTTGCTGCGTTTTCTGGAACTTATTCAAGGCTGTTTGGATTGGTTTTTGAGCTGCGTTTTTTTGGTGATCTAGAGGTGTTTTGGAGCTGTTTTCATGCTATGTTTTCAGCTGGGTTTGGGATTAATTTTTGCGGCTGGTTTGGGGTCGTTGCAGGTGGGTTTAATGGCTGTTTCTTGGCAGCAATTATGGTGGATTTAGAGTTGCGTTTTTGGTGAGTTTAATGGTGGAAACTGGGCTGGTAAATGTGGAGATTAGCAGCTCTTAAATGGCTGCATTTTCATGGAATTTGGGGCTGTTTTAAGGGGGGGAAAGAGCTGGTTTTGACGTGTGAAACAGAGATGTTTTTATGGCTGAAACTCTTTGGCTCAAGGTTGAAGAAGAAGGCAGCTGGTTTCTTTTTGTTTCGTTGCTGCGTTTTCTTTTTCTTTTTAGCTCCTGTTATGTGGAGTAAATATATAATGAACCAATTCTTGGTGAGCAAGTTTGTGTGATATGTGATTGTGCCTCTCCAAAATCGTGTGTGAGCTGTGCAAAAGAATCCCATGTGCAGAAAATATTTTCCTTTTTTTTTTTAATGCATATGACTGTATTATATTTACGAAAAAGATCGTGTGTTCGAGTCACCTAAGAGCAAGGTGGGAGAATTTTTGGAATGAGGGAGCCGAGGGTCTATCGGAAACAGCTTCTCTACCTCAGGGTAGGGGTAAGATCTGCATACATATTATCCTCCCTAGATCCCACTAGTGAGATTATATTGGATCGTTGTTGTTGTCGTTGAAGTTGTCGTTGTTGTATTAACGAAAAAGGATAAGAAAGAGAATTTGTTACCAAAAGAATCCTATGAAAGTGACGTGCCCATGTGAATGAATGGAGAGCAAAAAATGCAAAATGCACAATGCCAAATTAAGTAGTCCCCACAAAAATTTGAAAAGAAGAAAGGCATGTGAAGGACAAAAATTATTTACCTCTTCATTTCTTCCTCTTCGTTAACTCATTCTTCCGTTTCTTTTTGTTTTCTTACTAATCACTCGATGTTTATTGTTAAAAAATCTAACTTAAGAAACTAAGCTAAATAAAGACATATTTTTCCTTTGAAAAACTTTTCTTTCCTTGCAAGAATAAAAGCCACTACTCTAAAAATATAACTCTTTTGTGATTTTTAATTTTCTTAAATAAAAACCTATTAAAAAGTGAAACAAAAGCTAAAATATGTAGATTAAAATCAAATAATATTTACATACTAAAAAGTGATAAAAAATCTAATTATGATAAAAAATTAGGTGCTCACAACTATCCTAAAACTATAATCTAATATTTTACTATTAAATGTCAATAACACAATTACTAACTACTACAATTCATCAAATTGCAATAATATTACAAGATTCATCGGTCCAAAAATATGATAGTAACTAGCTGTTGGATTAGTTGGGTCATAATAGATGGTGGACTTTTTTTATAAAATACTAAAGTTTGAAGTAACTTTTAAAATTGTTAAAAAAATCCCACGATAATATTTTTGGGCTAAAACAAGTGTAAAGCTAGTTTTGGGATTTGAAATTTTTGTTTTCAAAATCTGCCAAGATATGGATAAAATCTATAAATAAACAGGTTTTGCCAAATAATTTTTGAAAAAAACTTGGCAAAATCTATGGCCAAACGGGCGCTAGTCTTGTGAATACCAAACGGCCAAACCGCATAGTTCACTGGCTTTTATACCTTTCCGTTGTGGGACTCCATACGAGCCTCCTCTTTTAGTGACTCCATTGTTCTTGTTTCAACTAGTTGGTTTGGTGATTAGATAACTCTTAATTGGTCCTTTACATGTGTTACCCCCGTGCAACTGGTGTCCAAGATCATCAAGAGAGAGACAAGATTGACGAGTGACGCGTGACGAGTGATGAGCACAAGCAGATTCGGAGAAATATTGATTAGGGATTTAGGACTTATGAGAGATGATTGGTCGACTTCTCACTCTCTGTTGCGGACTGAATTCAATTGAGAGTTAGAATTAGGGATGTAGCCATTTAGGATTTCAATAGTACTTTATATACATAGGAACAAAAGTATAAAAAAAATTAATGGGTTAACGGTTTATCCGATAAGAAAATTGAGTAATTCGTTCCCAAACCGTTAAGTTCTTAATTATAAAATCTCAATCTGTTCATCAACCATTACCCCCAATAACCCGATACCATTTAGCCAATAAGTCATCGGTTCAGTTCGATTAACGATTACGGTTTGATTTTGAATCGCCCTACTTTGTATACAGAGTGTCATTACTAATATATTAATATTTTCTAAAAACATATATATGCATTCATAAAAAATTTTGCCGAACTGTTCGGGTGTTGGTGACCGCTCACTTAACATAGGTCCGCCTCTGAAAGAAAGCATTGGTCCGGCTCAACGTGCAAGAGAAGTTGAGCTCCAGAGACAAATATTATGACCAACCTAAAGGCCATTGCTCTAAAGTTTGTAAAAAAACGGTAGGATAAAGTTTTCCATCTTCGGATTATGAAAGCAAAAAATAAGGAATATGTTCAAAACCTTTTAAAACAGAAACAAAATATAAATAATGCCCTTAAAAAAAGTATATTTGGCAACTTCAGCTAATAATTAATACAAATTGTATTAATCACATTTATTGAACTTAATATTATTAATACAAAAAATAAATTTTAAATACTAACAGAACCCACCCACAAAGTCTTGGGCTTGTTAAAGTTCCGGATCCAGTAAACTCGACTGAAGGACTTTCCGACGACCGACGACCGACGACCGACTCAGAATTCGCACCGCAGTTCTCTTTAGTTTGTGGCTAAGCAATTTCTAACCGTATCAGACGGTAGATTCTTCGTCCTTTATGTTTTATATCTTTTTCTTATCTTTTTGTGTGTCTGACCTGATAGAGGATGTCATGAACTCTAGAGCAATTTGTTGTACGAGGATTTTTTATTCATTTGATTAATTCATTTACTGAATTTATGACTTATTTCCTCAATTCATTTCAGCCACTCTGTATAATTTTGATTTGGAAACTGAATTTGCGCATTTTTTTTATTCCCTCTGTTTCGAAAATGAAAAGTTCAAAGTACTAAGATCTTTTTTCTTTTCTCCAGAAGAAGGATGAGGGTTAAACCATATATAGTCTTGAATTGGACATCCTTAATTGTTGCAATACAATACATATTCAGAAACTTAATAAGAAAATACTTCTATATAAATCACAATGTTTTAGGATTAAAATTATTTTAAAATGTATGGAAAAATATGATCTTGCTGCGAACCGAGTGATCATCCAATTGGATAGTTAGTTTGATCTACTTTAGTTCAGCAGGCAAAGTACTAATAATGGAATTTTGCATATGCCTTGAACTTGAACTTTAGTGCCTAAACCTTAGAAGTAAGGAGATGGAAAATTGGATGTTCTAGGGCCCTTGATTTTCCAATACATATGCTTCTTTAGCTAGGAGTAACTTCAAGCTCTTTCTTGTTTTGTAGCTTTGATATTGGTTTTATTCTGATTTTAATCATCTCAATGACCTATCTTGTTTGCGCTTTTACAAGTTCAGTTGTTTTAAAGTTACCGTATAAAAAAAACCCAGTTGTTTTGGTGTTATTTGCTTCCCCTCTCCTTCTTCTTTCTTTTCCTTTTCCGTTTTTCTCGAAACAAAGTTCTCTATTATGTTCTCCACTTCTCATATCATATGTGAAATATTATGCCATTTTCCCTAGAAAAGAAAAATTTAGGAACTGCTTCATCAATTAATAAAACTTTCCACTATGTTCCATTCCTTTCAATTCCTAGGTTTCAAATGATGAAATCATTTTCAACATCCAAAAAAGGGATTTCAATTGCCAAGAGTTTCATACCCTTAAATACAAGATTCATGACTTGGAATCCTCTTTGTATATCCAGATTCCGTCGTCCAAATGTTACCCTAATGAACTTCTTCAATCAATAACTCCCGATGCATATTAGAGTATTAGACTACTCCAAGTTGGTTCCAGGTGCCAAGCTAGAGTGCTTTAACTCTGTCCAGCTTATATTATCTAAGCCCTGACTCGAGATGTTTCTTTTTTCATAATGCTGCATTCCCCTTATTAACTGATTTTGTAATTGAGGGGAAAATAAATAGAAATGGTTTTCGTGTATTTCGTTTATTAATACTCATCCTTTACTATTTGCTACTAGTATTGGAGTTTGCTGACCTAGTCGCTCCTATAGTTTCTCATGCTAAGTATCTAATAACTTTCTGCATGTTCTTGCAATAATTATAGCTATCTTGAAAATAGTATTCATTCTTTACTATCTGGCACTGGCATTGAGTTTGCTGACCTGTTTGGTCCCTTGAAGAACAATTTGACAGTCTCGCTCTCTCTCACACCTGAGTGTTTGGATTTCATTTATTATTATGTTTGTTGCTCTCGCTTGCTTCTCCTTTTCGAGCATTGTTTCTGCAAAATAGTTTTGTATTTGTGGGTTTTGGTCTTCTTTTTTCGATTCAATTGTTTTATTTCAGTGCTCCCTACTCTTTCTTTCGTATCTAAGTGAACTTTCACTTTTTGCTATTGGAGCTAGTTAGGAAATATGAGGAGCGACCCAAACATCCAATGGATCAGCTTTGATTTGCTGCATAGAAGCTACATAATGCTCTCTCATTCGTCCAATTTAGACACTTTTTTGGTGTTGGGGAGTGGTGGCAGTTTCCAGAACGATTCTGATCTATAGTCCCTACAGTGTCTCATTTCCTTCAAAATTGTGCTAGTATTTACATGATCTTCTGGGACTTCTAAGGCTGCATATCTTGGTTTTACTCATTGATCTGATTGCTAAACTGGACCTTACTATAAAGCAAAAGTTATGAACTTTGATCATTTGGTATAATGATAATTAAATTTTTAGTTTTCTCCTTTACTGATTGAAAAAGATGGTAATTAATTATTATTTTTAGCTTTGCTGTGCGGCCGTTGTATTGGTCAAATGTCTCTGTCCCCGTGAAAGAAAAAACTAAAATAGAAAGGATTCCTGGTGTAATTTTTGAAAGCATGATGACAGCTAGAATTCTAATGATTTGATTAACAGCAGCAACAACTAATACTACAATGTCACAATTCCAAACTTGTTGGGGTCGGCCATATGAATCCTCAATATCTCTTCAGCTTTATTTGGGCCCTGTTTCATCCCAATAATAATCTGTCTTTAAAGATACATTAGGGGTTCTCTAACGCTTGAGGTATTTTTAGTCATAAAATTATAAAATTTGATACAGGACAAAACATTCAGATGCTATCACAAGAAGCATATTCATGAACAATTGTTTATATATTCTCCAGAAACTGCTTAGTGGGTCATTTAGTTGATACCAGCCTTAACGCTAAGCCTAGCTGGAATCATGGAATCAACTTTAATTGCTTTCTTATTGTTTTATATAACTGGTGTACTACGAGAAATATCTCTTTCATAGTTCTAAGTCTTTTCCCTGTTATACATGGTTTTTCAATTTTCTTACTGTTTGAATTTGTTTTCCTTCCTCCCCTGTAGTTCATGACGAGAAATTCACATTCTAATACGTGTTTTCCTTGCTCCAGTTTTAGCTGATGGGCTTTGGGAATAGAGGAATCGTTGGTGACAAATGGTCAGGGAGGCTTTTATGGGTCTGTGCAATTGGGAGTGCAATTGGTATGGCTATCAATCTTCTTTGAGTGTTTCTTGAGATTTTTTTAGTCAAGGGATTTGTTATTTTAAGCCTGTAATAGACTGGCAGAAATTCAAATAATTAACAAATTACCTGGAAACCACCTCTCTACATTCACCGAAGGGGTAAGGTCTGCATACTATCTACCCTCCCCAGACCCCACTTGTGGGACTATACTGGGTTTATTGTTGTTGTCGTCAAAACTTAATAATGTCATACGTCAGAAATCACCACATATTAATTGATGATCCACAACGAAAGCTCTTTATCAAGCTAGAAAGTACCTACTTGACTGCTAAGTGCTTATTTATTCATCCTAAAACCGTTGCATGTGATGTTCGTCAACTGATGGTATCTATTAAAATGTGGAAGGTGTTTGCTCTATTGGGAAAAGAGCTTATAGAAACATCCTATCGGGTAAAAGAATGTTCTACCAGTCAAGACATAGAGAAGTTCTTCCTAGATAACTGAAATATTGTTCTTCAATGCTCTATGTTATAATTTGTTTTAAAATTTTCAAACATTTGGAATAACTAATTTTCGATTTTCTTTGTGCTAATTAGAATTGGTTAACTAAAAAGTAATGATAAAATCTGAACCAAAACCCCGCTGGCCGAATGGATCAGTTTTTATTCACTTAATTCATTAAAGTTCAATCATATCTTTCATTTTTTTCATGATGGCGGTGGATTGTATCTTTAATTTTATTCTCTAGATTTTATTTACATGCCAATTTTCCGATTCTTTTAATTTTGTATAGGTCTTGAGGGGTGCTATGGGACATTATGGGGTATGGACGCTGAGATAATCTACCTCCTTTTACCATCCCTCTAATAGTCTAGTCTCAGTATACACAATGATTGTCGTTGACTAATGAAAAATTATGAATAATAATGATACACTAAGATTTTGATATATCTTTATGTTTACTGCAACTTATCATTTCTGAGTTCTTAAATTATTCTTAGCTCTTCTGTTTGAATATTTGATGCTGTTCGTTATTGATATCTTGCTTGTTTAGGCTTCTATATGGTTGCTGTGGAAAGACAAATGCAGAATAGAGAAAAGATGATGGCTGAAGCACTGGCGGATGCAGGATCAAGTATAGATGCCAGCGACAGAAGTTGAATATGGACTTGTGATAATACTAGTACCTTGTCATTAGGTTTCTTACTTCCTTTTAATTTGTTCCTGGGGCTTTTCTTATCTTTTGCCAGTCTGGATCATGCTTTAGAAACTATTTCTGTTGTAATAAATACTCACGATCCTCAAAAAGAAAAACCCATTGGTGGGCAAGAATTCTAGTTGGGAAATGTGGGACTCTGGTACTTTAAGCATTTGCGCAGCATAAGTTTGGAACTAGGAATGCAAAAGAAAAGAAACTGCTCGTCCTAAATTAAATTGGTGGCTGCTACCATGAGAGCAGCAAAGAGGGGAATATCGGTAATACAATGAATTCTGGTTTGCGCAGCATAAAGGAGAAACCGTACTTATACTGAACTTTGTTTTGCAGTTAGGTGTCTGTTTTCAGGTATATTACCGGAAGATACCAACATATCAGGGTGGAAAAGAATATTCTATTTCTTTAATAAGTTCCTTGACATTTTCTACTAGCTTCTTGATTTAAAAAAAATAAATAATAAACTGTGCCGTCTGGACTAGCTTGACTTCTTGATCCTTTTTCTTTTAAATTCCTTTCTGATGGTGATCTGAGTTAGAGGTTGAGGAATCTCGTTTGTTAAATCAAGGAGAATTGTATGTCTTGTGCTTGTTGATCGTGAAAGAAAAAAGATCTAAAAAAGTACAAATATATATATGCAAGTGACGACTAGCGGCAATAATGGTGACATATAGCTCTCACTATTTTGTATCCATGCAAGGTTGATGACTCCCGTAATGCTAGAGCAATGTCAAGGGTGTTTCTTTCAAGATGAATTTTCGCATGCATTTAGCAAGCTATAAGTACAGATGAGCCCTTTGGGATTTCATGCAAAAGAAGCATTTCCAATTCACTACTTTATTTATCGCCACAATGGCTTCTCAAAGATGTATTCCCTTAATTTTATGGCTCTTCATTAGTTTAAGCCTTGGCTCTGCTCATAGAGTCCTCCTGGAACCCACAAAAGCCGAGAAACCAGAAAACACCCAAAACCCCAATGGAGTGACAAAACCGTCAAGCGGTGGTGGAGGCTTTGGTTGGGGTTGGGGAAGCGATGGCAATAGCAACGGAGGTGGTGGTGGTGGAGGTGGCGGCAGCTATGGTAGCTCTTGTGGAAGTGGAAATTGTAACCAACCAGGAATTCCGGGGTGGATTCCCACCCCTGGAATTGGTGTTCCTGGTGGAGTATGCAATTGCCCAACTCCACCAATCCAATATCCTTGCCCTTATGGATGTCAGCCACCAGGTTTTGGCTGTATTGTTGGGAATGCAAAGCAGACTGACAAGGAAAAGCAAGATGGTGGTGATCATGAAAATGGAAACAGGGAGGAACAACTGTCGCCCAATTTTGAGAAACATGACTAATTTGGACCAGTTAAGCTGACACCTACATAGGCCAAGGCTTTAGCCTTTACTAATAATGACACCTTCGTTAATAAAGATGCTTGTCTCTAAGCACCCTTAATAATACAGTATGTACTGGTTCTTCTACTTTGAAGTCTCTATGAATGTTATGACTATTGGAAATCATACAGGATTGACAAATACATCGATTGTGAAATACAAGCTTGCATGTCCAATTGAACCATAGTATCTCGAGTTTGTGACCTGTTTAACTTCTATTCTATATAGTGACAGTGTAAAACGTCGAAGTAGTATGTAACCATCCAAAAATAATGAAATTAGTAACCATAAAAATAAGGTAAATTACCTTTGCAACAGGTTAAAATACACGGAAAATGCAAAAATTCTTTAAACTAATGGTATATAAGTTGAACTGTTAACTATTTAAGGGAAAAAAAATAAGCAATACAAGCTTTAAGGTGCTCCATCTTACCTAGCCATCTCATACGTCTAACTGATTGTACAAGGGAAACTACATAGAGAAACAGCGGTTATATAAAGCGTTTGAGAGAAAATATTTTTGTAACTATAAAAACTATTCTTTACTACCTGCAGATTTTCTTTGATACACATTCACATGTAAGCATTTTCCAAGTATATTGTTATATGCCAAGTTAAACAGCCTGCAAAAGTATTAACACCAACTCCATGTCATGTTGTTCTCCAACTTTGCTGTGGCGGTTAATCTTTACCCAAATCTCCTCTAGCAGGCATTGAAGATGATCTTGCTAATACTTCATGTGGAAATCTTGGGGAAGCTGCGGAAGAAATAGAGGCACAGGGCCGAAGGAGAGGAGTACCAACACGACTTGAAGTTTCATTAATTGTTACTGAATGATGATCATCCGTGACAATTGATGGCGGCTGTAGCTCAATTTCAGTATCTGCACCATGGACTGTTCGAGGGCTATCAACCAACTGGTTATCGTATTCCTCGAGTGAAATCACTGTGCTTGTATCAGTGCGCACAGTTGAATCATCTGGGTACATGCGCATCCTCCTTTTCCTTCTTGCTGCCTTTCCCCATCCATGGATCGTTTCTCTTATTCGCTGTGGAATCAATGCAGCCTTATAGTTTGTACCCATCTGCAAAGGAGACAGTATAGCATGCTCAAAGCTTTGCTCTTGGCTAGTGAAAATATGAACAACTACAAGCTCATTTAATAGTCCATGAAAATTATTCGGAAGTTCAATGAGGATGTGCAACGTGCAGAGTTAGCAAGGCGAATTGCATTAGATCATATGCTAAATGGCCAGAAATCAGCAATGCAGACAAAGTATTATAAAACAGAATTTACTTTTCAAGCACCTTCCATTGGTAGAAGACTAACATGATGAACTACATGTAGACATCACAATATTTAGTGAAGATAGAAAAGAACTTACTTTTTTATAAAGAAAAGAAGAATTGTTTATAAAGAATTTACTTCACAGGTCACAGCATAAGAGCAGTACATCTACAATTTGGAATGTCTGATGTATACATGACCTAGAGACTTGTTCCGAATAAAAGTAACTAGAAACACAAGAATTAAACTCATCATCCTTGTGTTATGAATATTTTTTTACTTTTGACTTCAGTGCCATTCAACTTCCTAAACAAGACCACAAATAATGGACTTGTTCCTTTCTTCAGCCATGAATTACCCATATAAAAGATACAGGAAAAAATGAACTTCAGGCGCAGCTTAATAACTCAGACTGTTGGCCGTCACAATCATTATGTTGGTTTATCTTCAAGTTCTTTTGGAAGCAAAATGAGCTAAGAATCAGACTTAAATCATGGATGTAATTAGGAAAGTGAACCAGGTTGCGCAGTAGTTTATAAAGCTTAATGTTTACAATTGTTCACTTTTACCACCTTTTAGGATGATCAAGAAGATTTTATGAGGACGATTACCTTGATCTCATAACATCCATCGCCACTTTGAAGTACCACATTTTAGACAGAAAATAACCTTTCATGATTTAACATATACCTAAAGAGAATAGAAAAAAGTAAAGCCCCTTCCCTTTCCCCTGTGCCATCACCCCCCTTTTCCTCACCTACTCCAGTCTCTGCTGTCTCCCAATCTATAGTGTTCGTTTGTCATGTGGAAGAAGAAAAAAGAACTAGAATCGAAAATTAAAATTTAAAAAAAAAGGAAGAGAGGAAGAAAGACGAGGGAAGAACAAGTCCACTCCAGAGCAGTTTTGTCTTCTAACCAAGTTTAATTATTCTGGAAGGGATTTAACCATGTAGTCCATAAACCTTAAGAAGGTTATGAGAATATTGTAGAAGGTCAGAGAGGTAATATTATGCAAAATGGAAAGTTAAAGTGAATATCATACTTAATTCTGACTTCTTAATTTAGCTATATCCGTCGTGACATATACCTGTGTAACCAGAGCATAGAGTGGCAAGGTGCTATAACTGCAAAGGAATTGTCCAGCAAACCTGGGTGACAACAGCACAGGCTCAAACAATTGCGCTAAACAGATATACATTGGTAACAATGTAAAACCTTAAATAAGATATGAAAATACAGTTTGTAATTACACATACCCCATAATTAGTCGTAGATACACAAGTGTGTGATTCTTTATGAAGCATGAGTTATACCCAAATTGCCACTGGAATAAAAATGTAACATTGTCGAAACTCAGACATTCAGAATATTAGTGTCTACTACACATAGAAACAACATATGCATGTGGTAGAACATATTATTCAAGCTCACAGGATAGAGAATATTTTGTGAAAAATCAGCTTATAGGATCCCAAAACACTGAGGGGGCACTGAGAGAGAAATTATCAATGACAGAAAACACAAGGTGTCTATTGGTTCCTGGTGACAAGAATCAAATGAAATTTGTAAATACTGCATTACTAACTTGAAGCAAGGATATTTACAATTTTTCAGAAGAACACTCAGACAAGATTTTGATAATCTAAGGGTTATATACACAGAAGAAAAAGAATATTTTTGACTTATAAAAATAAAAAAAATTGCGTTTTTTTGTTGAGCAAATGACAACAAAAATGGAAAAAGAACGGGTGTTCACCCCAGTGTTCCAGGACTGTGCGCACGCTTCTATTAGTAAAACTATAAGAGATTGTATTAGCGAGATTCACAGGTGAAGAGAAAAAAAGCCCTCAATGTTAAGAAATTATTTCAGGGAGAAAACGTCGTTTCATTCAACTCTAAGAAAGGATTTGAGTTTAAAAGAAACAAATACTAGTATTTGCAGAAAATTTGACAATGTCAAATGCTAAAGATCAAGAATGTTAATACAGTTAAAAGGGAAATGCTTTGACCAGGTATTAAATGTAAAGTTCAAAGTTATAGAAAAATTAAGCTACAAGAAAGGGAACAGTGAATACCCAGAACCAAAAAAATGAAGCTAGCTCAAATGCATTCTGCAAAAATAAGCATGCAAAAACAAGTTAGAATATATAGTCATTAAACTATGTTAGTAGATAGTCAAAACAATTAACAATTGAAGTATGAAAATAAAAACAAACCTGAAAAAGGACAAAATGAATCAAGGACAAAAGTAATTCTGGTTTCTTGAACCAGAAAAGTTCATCTCGTGGTTTAAACTTTGCCCTTGAGAATGAGCCAGTAAATCCGGCACTCTCCAATGCCAAGGTTGCGATTACATGCTGCAGTTTTGTACCCACGAGTAGGACAAGCTGCACAGAAGCACAAGTGAACGACTATCTCTATCATATTATCACGTCCATAAGTTAATATACAAATAATTCAGAATGTAAGGGAAGAGATAAATATCTTACTATCCCAAGGAGGAGATTTTAATGTTTGGGCTACAGTACTGCAAATTATTTTCACCCTCTAGCTAAAGCAAGCATATGTTCTATCACATATATGTATGTTAACTCAACTATAGTCCTCTTCTATCCCAGTTAACTTTCTTTTTTCTTTCAATATCTCTCATTGGGGGAAATAAAACATTACGTGGCCGAAAGGCTTAATCCAAGTGTATCTCCTGAAAAAGAAATCGTGCAACCGATATGCTTGTAACCCACTACAAGTCCTAAATTAAGAAAGACGACTACTCCAGAAGGAATAAGAGAAAAAGGAAATAGGCATTGTTTTACTTTTATATACACAAACATATTCATGCATTTATGAAGAATCCCACAATAGAATTTCAGTGGAAGCACTTACAATGATAGGAATTAACGCTATCCAGAAATACAGATTTGATCCTGCATGTTGAAGTTCAATTGGTCATTCATTTACAACAATTGTTGGGAAGCAGAAAATGCAAGCTTATCTAATGACCAAAAACCAAGGAATGGAGGACGCAGTACCTTTCACGTTGAACAGCATAAAACCCACCACGAATCCCCAGAGAGGGCCACTACAAATATACAACAAAAAAGTTATGACAGAAAGTTTAAATCAAGAAACTAATGATGGAAAGAATGAAAGATTGTTGTATTATATGAGATCCACTTTTTCATCAAATCTTAGAACTAATCAAAATCAACTTCTCTCCACATTTGGGACTTCTCTTTAATCAACTTTTTAACTCTCTGCCTAGTCAAAGAAGAGGATGAAAAATGCGAAAGGAGTACTTTATATGCTTACCTTACACCAACTATTCTTTGAAATTCTTCTTCCATCGAGCGAATCATATAGCTGTGAAAATCATAGTTTGATGTAAGGTTGTGATTCTGCCATGAATAAGAGGAGAAAGGTCGTAACTAGTAATCTATAACAGAAATCTCTATCATATCAAGAGACACTCTTGTGATGGAAAAGAAAATCAGTGATACAAACATGAAGATAACTCAGAAAAGATCCCTAAAATAGAGTTTGTAATGAACTGGACTTGTTATATAGCATTCTAATCTTTTGGATAAACGAGCACAGGGTAAGTTTCATGTCTAGCTATGAAAGGAAGTGTTCCATTCTTGATAGTGTGCATCAATTGTATTATTATTATTACCAATATATATATATATATATATATATATATATATATGTGTGTGTGTGTGTGTGTGTGCGTGTGTGTGTGTGTGTGCGTGTGTGTGTGTGTTCACTACTACTCATATTTTATTTTGGCACGATGACGATAAGAGTTGAGCTTAACGAAAGAAATGAGGATACATATTGTTGTTGTTGTTTATCATCTATTTGAAATTTCCTGCTCATTACACTGTGCTATGACTGCTTCTTCTAATCATCAGACTCAGTCCTTTTTTGACCTGGTAATTTCCTCAAACCTAGACTAAGAAATTCCACATCCTAACTACTTTTTGAATTTTAAGTTGCTCTGCAAGTCTGCCTTCAAAAGCATTAGAATATTTTACTTCATCTTTTGCAAGTGATTAGTTCTTTTTTTTCCTGGTTATTAAAGGGAAGTGTTCTTGCTTGAAAATGTTTCAAGTTCTCTCC
>AWOL01S0055913.1:0-17716 GCA_000715115.1 Nicotiana otophora | reverse complement strand
TTATGCTAATATCAAGTATAGATCAAAGATGGTTCCTTGCGGATGCATATTGATTATAGATAGTTGAATAAGGTGACAATCAAGAATAAGTACCCCCTCCCGAGGATTTATGATTTATTTGGTCAGTTGCAAGGTGCCAAGTATTTCTCGAAGATAGACGTGAGGCCCGGGTACCCTCAGGTAAGGGATAAGGAGAAAGATATCCCGCAGATAGCATTCAGGACCAGATATGAGCACTTGAGTTTCGTATCATATCATTCAGTTTGACTAATGCCCTAGCAATATTCATTGACTTGATAAACCAAGTATTCAGACCCTTTTTAGATCTGTTCATAATTGTATTTATCGACGATATATTGGTGTATTCTCGTTCAGAGGCTGAGCATGCAGATCATTTGCGTACTGTGCTCAGAGTTCTACAAAAAGGAAAGTTGTATGCAAAATTCCCTAATTGTGAATTCTAGTTGAACTCTGTAGCTTTCCTTGGGTATATCATTTTGAGTGAAGATATCCGGGTTGATACACAAAAGATAGAGGCAGTAAAGACTTGGCCTAGACCCACGACACTGACGGAGGTTCGTAGCTTTCTCGGTTTGGCAGGTTATTACAGGAGAGTTGTGGAGGGATTTTCTTCCCTTTAAGCACCTTTGACAAAGTTGACTTAGAAGGGAGCAAAGTTTCAATGGACTGATGCTTGCGAACGGAGTTTCCAGGCACTGAAGGACAGATTGACTTTTGCACCGGTTCTAATGCTCCCAGAAGGGACCGATGGTTATGTTATCTATTGTGACGCCGCGGGCGTTGGGTTGGGTTATGTACTGATGTAGCATGGTAATGTTGTAGCTTATGCTTCTAGACAACTGAGAAAGCACGAGAAGAATTACCCGACCCATGATTTAGAGTTAGCTGCAGTGATTCATGCACTAAACATGTGGAGGCACTACTTGTATGGCATTCATGTTGATATCTATACGGATCATAAGAGCCTACGGTATATCTTCAAGCAAAAGGAATTGAATTTACGTCAAAAGAGGTGGTTGGAGCCACTTAAATATCATGACGTTGATATTTTATACCATCCGTGGAAGGCGAACATGGTAGCCGATGCCCTCAACCGTAGATCTATATGTAGCCTGTCATATTTACAGCCAGAGAAGAGAGGAATAGCCCATGAGATTCATCAGCTAGCTAGTCTTGGAGTTCGATTACTGGACTCGGGTGATATTGAAATTACTATTCAGGACACGGCAACATCCTCGTTAGTAACTGAAGTGAAGGAACGCCAGTATGAGGATCTTGTGTTAGTTCATTATAGGGATACCACCCCTCAGAAGGAGAAGACACCATTTGAGATTACAGAAGATGGGGTCCTCAGATATCGAGGACGATTATGTGTCCCTAATGTTGTAGGGCTGCATTGGCAGGTTATGGGAGAAACTCACTATTCTCGTTATTCTATCCATCCATGAGCAACAAAGATGTATCATGATATCAAGGAGGTATATTGGTGGGACGGAATGAAAAAAGATATAGCGAAGTTTGTTGCTCAGTTCCCTAACTGTCAGCAGGTTAAGATTAAGCATCAAAAGCCCGGTGGGTTATTGCAGGCTATGGAGATTCTGACTTGGAAATGGGAAGTAATTAATATGGATTTCATCGTAGGCTTACCTCGTACCCAGCATAAGTTCGATTCTATATGGGTGAAACTTGATAGGCTTACAAAATCAGCCCATTTTCTGCCTGTTAGGACTACATATTCCGCAGAGGATTATGCAAGGCTTTATATTAACGAGATAGTACGACTACATGGTGTACCTGTCTCTATTATCTCAGATCGAGGAGCTCAATTTAAAGCTAACTTTTGGAGGTCCTTCCAAAAAGGATTAGGGACTCAGGTAAGTATTAGTACAACATTTCATCCCCAGAAAGACAGACAAGTTGAGCGTACTATTCAGACAGTTGAGGATATGTTATGAGCTTATGTGATAGACTTCAAGGGTAGCTGGGATGATCATTTGCTGCTTATTGAATTCGCATATAATAATAGCTACCATTCCAGTATTCAGATCGCTCCATACAAAGCTCTTTAAGGACGGAAGTGTAGGTCACCTATAGGGTGGTTCGATGTTGGGGGAAACTACGTTAGTAGGACCAGAATTGGTACAACATGCAATTGAGAAAATTAAGCTTATATAGGAAAGGCTATTAGCAGCTCAAAGCCGTCAGAAGTCTTATGCGGATAATTGACGGCGAGACTTGGAGTTTCAGATTAATGACTGGGTATTCCTAAAGGTATCACCAATGAAAGGTGTCATGAGGTTCGGTAAGAAAGGAAAACTTAGCCCTCGGTACATTGGACCATATAGGGTCATACGCAAGGTAGGCCAGGTAACATATGAGTTGGACTTGCCTTTGGACTTGGAATTTGTACATACAGTCTTTCATGTGTCTATGCTCCGTAAATGTATCGGAGATCCTTCCAGAATTGTGTCAGTTGATGACGTTTAGGTCACAGAGCAACTATCATATGAAGAAACTCCTATTGCCATATTAGACAGACAGGTTCAGAGATTGAGAACTAAAGACGTAGCTTCGGTAAAAGTACTTTGGAGAAACAACAATATGGAAGAAATGACTTGGGAGAAACAACAATGTGGAAGACATGAAGTCTAGATGTCCGTACTTAATTCCTCCTCCAGAGAAGGTCCGACTGAGACATCACAACCTTAAGGTACGTGTATGGATTCTTGTGTTAGTTATTGTCATTGGTCGTGTAAGGCCATTGTCGATATTGATGATTGTGCTCCTATGTGGCGTTGAATTATTGAGTTCTACAGGAAGATTTGGTAGTAGTATTGTTACGAAGGAGACTCTGCCAAAGTTATATAGATCCCGGGAAGTTAAACATTCAAGGACAAATATTTCTAAGAGGGGAAGAGCGTTACATCTCGCGTTTTCATATGTTAAAGTTTCGCCTTCAGTTAATCGACGTAGACTCGGGGATGATATTATCTTGAGATTAACGTATTTATGCTATTTATAACAAGCCATAAATAAGTGCCATGAAGGGTAAAGGATACATGAATTAAAGAAAATGAGTTTCGTTAAAGGTTGCCGATTTGAGGATAAAATACGATCCGAGCTATAATACTCGATATTATGGACTAGTACCATACAAGGTACCATATGACCGTGATAGTATGATGTATAAGGTATATTAAAAATTAGTAGAACTTTAAGAAATGTGAGATAATTCTTAATTATGCGGGTAATTGGTTAATTATCGGGTAACGAAACATTACCTAGTTAATTAATAAATTATAAGATAAATATTAAAACACCCCTCCCAAAACGTGGCAGCAAGCCAATTCTTGAGAACATGACTATTAGTTATCTTTGGTTAGGTGGCAAGTAACATGTCAAGAACAAAGACACCTTTTTTCTTATGCTTTAAATAAAATGACTTGTAAGTAAGGTGGTAAGTACAAAACCTTTCATTTCTATTATTTGAATACAAAAGACATCATATCAGAACTTAGCAACACTTCACTTCATAACATAACGTTAGCAATTCTTACAATTAAAGTTCCTACAAAGACATTAACAACGAGATTTCTTCAACCAAATCCAACGAAGAATTGTTAGAAGCTTAACAATGTAAAATTTTGCGGTTCTAAAAGAGGACGGTGCAACCATTTCCAAGAATATCATACGGATATTTCCCTACTCTGGGTATGTTAAGGCTATCCCTTCTTTCTTTTTGGCATGATCCAAATTATACAGAAGAAACGAGCAAATGCATAGTTTTCATAAACGACTCTATTCATAGAAATACTAGGGGTCTCTGTGTCCTTGATTCCCCATGTGACATATTATTATATCTTCTGTTCTTGGGTCTCAGAATAATACGCAGTCGACAAAAGTGTATCCGAAAGGAATATTGAGATTATTAACATATTTTCATGCATTTAATTCATTTATACATGTACATTGACCCATGACCAGATGACGTTATATACATATATTTATATGTATATATATGTATATGGGATATGAAAAAAAGGTTACGATGTTATATACACACCACCAACTGATTAGTTGGTATATGCTGATGATGTTGCCCACAGTGGCCGAGACAATATGATGGGATACCCTCATAGGCTTGATGATGTTATGTACACCTATACCTACGCATGACATGACATTTATATGCACGTGCATGACATTATAAATGTTTCAGAAATTACAAAGTTATTCAGACTTACAAATGGATTTCTTTATTCCATGTTTCATCTATGTCTTTTATGTAATGATTTTCATGCCTTACATACTCAGTACAACTTGTGATCAATCAGCACCCAAGTACCTCATGAACAAACCCCATCTTACAAAACCATGTGAATCCCTTCTCTGTGCATACTACATCCACCACGAATAACAAACCCGAATCATTCTAAGATTTCCAATATGCCCACAAAGTATAGCACATCATCCATCCAGCAATTTCCTCATTCGAGTCATCCTCAAAATCAACCTCTTCAAGTCATAACTGATCCATAATTATGCCTCAGACCAAAACTAACATAAGATGTGACCATGCAATCTGATCATCGACCACGGACTCCTCCACTTATCTCGAAGCCACAGAACTTAACAATTGATAACCCACAATGCCCCTTACTACNTTTCCAATATGCCCACAAAGTATAGCACATCATCCATCCAGCAATTTCCTCATTCGAGTCATCCTCAAAATCAACCTCTTCAAGTCATAACTGATCCATAAGTATGCCTCAGACCAAAACTAACATAAGACATGACCATGCAATCTGATCATCGACCACAGACTCCCCCACTTATCTCGAAGCCACAGAACTTAACAATTGATAACCCACAATGCCCTTACTATGTAACTGCCATAATATCTCACTGTAATTCAACTAAGTCCTTCATACATTCATGTAGATCTAACAATAAAAATAGCTCAAATCATCTGTTAAGCGCATATCCATCCTCGCGATAGACGTGGGATATTCCCCAAGCGATACAAACTCACATTATTGCACATAATCTATTGATAAGAAGGAACATCTCCTCACAACATCATAAGGATCACACAACTCATAACATCCCGCGGAAGATAATCCACCTGCTTTGCCTCAATCTGACATCACTCTATGCCCTTTCATGGACACAACCACTATACAGCTATTAAATCCTCCCGAATCTGAACTCATAAACAAAACATAACAATCCACTTCATTCCACAAATGAACAACATGAAAGACCCCTTAACATGCCCATATATCGAGATTATACCACACTTCATGATAGAAATCAAGCATTCATAGTCTTTTCTCATCCTAAGCAACATTCTTCTTATCACATCCCAACCATCTAAGCACACCCCACAAACATATAATACTCATCATATTGCTACTCAACCACTCTCTGAGCCATCAATCACTCTCCTAGGGACACTACCAAACATATAAGTCAAAAGGCATATATTGACACAATATAAAACTACCGACTGACCCAATCAATTCAACACAAAGAACACATCTCGCACCTCATTAATGTAATCACAAGTCATCGACGCACATATGAGTGGATGGAAGGAATTCAAAGAGATCACTTCAAACTGAATCAATGACACACGATAAGGAAATAAAGATGTGAAGTTTCCTATATGCCCTGTAGTCGCTCGAAGATCGGTATGAATGTCATCATATCAATTCGTAAGACTCTACTAGACACTTGCTCATGACTCGTAGAATCTATGAACTTAGAGCTCTAATACTAACATATCACGACCCAAATCCACCGAGTCATGATGGTACCTAACCCAACCCACTAGGTAAGCCAAACAATAGTCAACATAGTTCTAATGAAAATAATAAGAAACCAATAAATGAAATAACTGAATTCCCATACAATAATCCAAGGAGTGGTAGTACAAGAAGCGTAATTAGCCAGAAGCGGCAGCTTTGTCATAGAAGAGGGAACCGGAGAAGAGTCTTAATGAGACGCATGTGCGAAATCACTAGGGAGTATACAAAATAGAAGGGTCGGAGGAATTTTGTGATTTTTGATATTACCAAAAACGGGTGAGGCGATGTTTGAGCGAGAAATCACGAGAAATCTTGACGTAAGTCACTTGAAATCATTTCTACTCAATAATATTGAATTATCATAGAATAATCCGGTTAGATTACAAGATTTTGAGATGTAAATCGGGAATTTAAACTTAGGGATTTGAAAATAAGATTTGAGGATTTGGAGGTTGAGTTGAGGTCGGATTTTGGTAAAATTGATATGGTTAGATTCGTGGTTGTATGGGCTTTTCAGATTTTATAACCTTTGTTGGGTTCCGAGATGTGGGCCCACGGGTGATTTTTAAGTTAAATTTTAGATTGTTGTTGGAAAATTATTATTTGCTTATGGAATCAATTCCAGTAATTGTTATTGTCTGAATATGATTATTTGTGGCTAGATTCGAGGCGTTCGGAGGCCAATTTGCGAGGCAAAGGCATTGCAGAATAAAGAATTACATGGTTTGAGGTATGTAACAGTTCTAAATTTGGTCCTGAGGGTATCAAACCCCGGATTATGTGTTATGTGACTGGTTTTGAGGTGACGCACATGCTAGGTGACAGGCATGTGGGCGTGCACCATAGGAATTGTGACTTGGTCAATTCCATGGAATTGTGTAGTTGAATAATTTGTTGATATTCGTACATTTTTCCATATATTGGAGAAATTGATCTATAAATCATGTTTAAATCATATGTTTACACTGTTGGGACCCACATAGGTCATGTACTTGTGGAACTATCTGCTAAATTGATGTTTTGCACTCAGTCACAGTTTTATTTGCACATTTTTACCTCAGTCTCTCTTATTCATTATTGATATATCATATTATTGCTATTGGGTTGCTTATCATGATTTATGAGAGCCCGAGAGACGGACGAGGTTGATGACTGAGTGAGGCCGAGGGCCTAATTTTGAGGATATTTATGGGATCGGGTTGCACGCCGCAACATGTTTCATTGATTTATGCCATGATTGGCTTGTTATAGTGCTTGGGCTGAAGGAGCCCCTCCAGAGTCTGTACACACCCCCAGTGAGCGCAATTACCTACTGAGTACAAGTGCCGAGTGCTAAGTGACTGAGAGAAATGAGTGATTATGAGGAAAGAATGACTGTGAGGTTAGAGTGAATGGGTGGAGTGAGTGACTATTACTTTGAGAGGATGCATTGATTCCATTATTGCTGCATTGCAGTTGTCATATATCATTGTTTTGGAAAAATCTAAAAGACATAATTTCTGTTTCAGTCAAATTTGATATGAAATTACTGTGGAGTTTTAAATGTTGAACTTGAAAGCATGCCTACCTTTTTATGTTGGGAAGTATTGTTTTTTGACTTAGATGTGATGCTTGTCAGTACTTTTAGTTCTTTATTTATTATTATTACTTACTGAGTTGGTTGTACTCATACTGCACCCTGCACTTCATGTGCAGATCCAGGTGATCCCGGACGTAGTGGTTGTTGACTCTTTCCCACAGTTGATTTTCCGGAGATTCATAGGTAGCTTCCTTGTTTTGCAGACCTTGTCTCTCCTTCCCTATCCTTTTTTTTATTGTATTTGGTCTCAAATTATTATAGACCGTGTTTTCCAGACTTGAAATGTATAAATGCTTATGTAGTCAGTGACACTGGGTTTTGGGAGTATTTTTTGTCGATATTGATGAGATTTTTGTATTGACATTAAATATTATATTTTTAAACTTAAAGGAAATCCTGGGTTATTGATGTTGTCGGCTTGTATTGAGATAGGCGCAATCACGACGTGTGATATTTTTGGCCGTGACAAGTTAGTATCAGAGCCTAGGTTACATAGGTATCACGAGTCATGATCAGGTTTAATGGAATCTTGTGGATCGGTACGGAGACGTCTGTACTTATCTTTGAGAGGTTGTCGAACCCTTAGGAAAATTTCACCTTCTTGTATTCTGTTGTGCGAATTTGTTGATTCCGAGAACTAAATTTCTGTTATTCTATTCTCTCGCATACTTGACCTACAGGGAAATGTGACGGAACACTGGAGATCTGGGCAGCCAACTCTGCGAAGGAAATTGAAGATATGCGGACCTCGAAGGCTGTCTGCGAGATCGCATACTTGACCTGTAGGGCATTTTTGTTACTTTTTGACCTCAACTTTTAGCCCATTATAAATAGAAAAACTAGGGGTTTTGTGGGACATCTTGTCTGAAAAAGAGGCTACACTTAGAGCATTGAATACACCATTATTTTGGAAGCTTTTCAAGAGAGAATCTTGTCATCTTTGTAAGCTTTATGACTTTATTTATTACTTTCTTCTTGGATTCTAGTATGAGTAGCTAGTTTTAAATACTAAGGTTGTGGACAGTAAATGGGTGTAATGTTAATGAGTGTTTACCATTGAATATATATATAATGGTTGGTTGATATCTATTCATTTCTCACACTTCATTTATTGTTGATGGTTGCAAATATTGACTAATGCTATTTTACTCTATCTTTACTTGAAAAAGTGTGTTAGGGTTTGTAGAATTGAATAGCAAAAACTCAAGGCTTTAAATCTTATCTAATAGAATCGCTTAGAAATAAGTGGGTTCTATTTGGAAAATATTGGTTGTTCTTAACTGTAACTCTTTTATATTTGGAAAAATCATAAAGAAACAATACTACCTAATTATTGGAAAATATTGGGTAGTTATTTAGGAACCATTTGCATATAAAGGACCTTCCATTATAAATATATCATATTAACACCGATAGCATTACATTCCATTGAATTAATTACATTCTCGTAACAAAATAGTTTCCTGATAATTCACAATCACAACACTCTCTTTTTAAACTAACAGAGTAGGATTACGACTTAAATCAATTTTACACTACTCAAGTAATCTTTCACACCTATTCCCTATGGGATTCAACCCCAACCTAGTTGAGTTATTATATTTGACATCGATCACCTTACACTATTTATTTGGGTGTAATTTGAGCGTATAAATTTTAGCTTCGTTGCCAGGGAATATGGTTTTGAAATTACTAAATAGTGTGTTCTTTACTTTACGTCTTCTTCTATTCCATCACATTTTGCTTTCTTTGCTTGGTGTCATGAGGTAAACATGGGTGAGCCGAAAGAAGAGAATATTTTTGCGGATATAGATGAGTATATTGAGGATACAAATGCCATTGTCCCTCCAAGAGTTGATGCTGCCACCTTCAAAGTGGAACACACCTAATACTCAAGGAAGAGGGGTTTTTTCGAAATTCCACAGATTATGATACGACATAACATCTCAGAAATATTATGGGTGTGTGTGCGATGCACAAGCAGAATCATGTCTCAGATGATGCTCTAAGGTTAATGGTGTTGAAGTACTCTCTACCTGGAGATGCAAGACAGTGGATCCAAAATCTACCTCCTAATTCCATCCATACTTTGCCTGAACTTGTCCATGTTTTCCTAGCAAAATAGTTTCTGCAAAGCAAGAAGTCCGAACTCCGGGATAAATTTTCTTCTTCAAGCAATTACCCGGAGAGCATCTACATGAAGCATATGATAGATTCAAGTTATACTTGATAAGGTCATTTTCCGGATAATATTTTGTTGGAGAAGTTTTACATGGGCTTGGATACTATGAACAAATCCATAGCAAAACATGCAGCGGATGGATCCTTTGTGGATAAAACATTTGCAAGGGTCACACAAATCCTTGACAAGATGGCAGAACATAACCAAGCTTGGCACTCGGAAGACACCACAGGTGGAATTGCATATGGTACTCCTTCCTTGACCAACATTATTAAGGAGAACCAAGAAAGAGATCAAGTAATTGCCGGGCTTGCCACCAACATCAATATGTTGACGAACATGTTCACTAAAAGCCAAACAAAAAAGGTGAATGTCGTGGAAGATGTGCAACCCATGTTAAATGAGGATTACGAAGAAGTAAATTATGTCAAAACCTCTAAATGAGGATATCAAAGACAACTCTACCAAGGTTCAGGGCATTAAAACCAATGGAGGTCTAACCCGCAAGGGCAAGGCAACCAACAGTGGCGAAACGACCAAGGTAGTTCAAATCAAGAAAATTGGAGCAACCGCAACAATAATTTTTCAAATCGGAGTTCAAACCCCTATGTTCCACCAAAAGGGCAATATTCTAACTCTCCACATTGGAAGGAAAGTTCTCAAGTGAGTCCAAGTTGGAAAACATGCTTGAACGAGTAATGCAAAATCAAGAAAGATCTGACACTTCAATGAAGCTTGTAGGTTCTCACACCGCATCTATTAAAAAATTGGAGATGCAAATGAGAGACCTCTCAAGAGAGAAAAATCTAATGCAGAAAGGCACGCTCCCCAGTGACACAATTGCAAACTCGAAAGGTAGTTGGAGTGGTCCGACTTTTCATTGTATGGCCATCACAACTCAAAGTGG
Source organism: Nicotiana otophora (assembly GCA_000715115.1). Taxonomy (NCBI): domain Eukaryota; kingdom Viridiplantae; phylum Streptophyta; class Magnoliopsida; order Solanales; family Solanaceae; genus Nicotiana; species Nicotiana otophora. The sequence continues at coordinate 7,214 of AWOL01S0055913.1, read as the reverse complement.
GAAAATACTTCAAGGAGAGAATGAACAAGTGGTCGAAGTGGAAGATACTGAACATGAAGTTGAGGTGCCAATTGTTGTTGAAGTTGAAAGACTCCCGAAGAAGGTGAAAATTCAAGAAGTGAACCATGAAGAGGTTAAGAAAAAGGTGATAGAGGCACCAAAATCTCTAGCACCGATTCGTAGGTCTCCTCCTCCTTTCCATCAAAGACTTGCTAGGAAGGTTGATGATAGCAAACTCAAAAAGTTTTTTGACATTCTCAAGAAATTATCGGTGAACATTCCATTTGTGGAAGCATTTCAAGATATGCTGCGGTTTGCTAAGTAATTGAAGGACTTTGAAAGAGAGCCACCAAGAATTAAGTGGTGAATGTGACTCACCGGGTTAGTTCCATCATTACAACAACCACCGTCCAAAAGAAAGAGGACCCGAGAACCTTCACCATTCCATGCACCATTGGGTTGCACGATTTAGCACGAGCCCTTTGTGATAATGGGTCTAGCATCAACTTAATGCCCCTTGCTATTTACAATAAAGTAGGATTAGGTATGCCTAGTCCTACAAGTATGAGGTTGCAAATGGCCGACCGTTCAATAAAATGACCGGTGGGAATTATTGATGATGTTCTTGTGAAAGTGGGGAAGTTTCTCCTCCCTACCGACTTTGATATATTCGCTTGTGTTGTTGATAAAGAAACCCCTATAATATTGGGGAGACCATTCCTTGCTACCGGGAGAGCACTCATGATTCAAAACGAAATGAGATCAAGTTCCGAGTTAATGACAAAGAGGTTACTTTTCAAGCGAGTATGGGTATGAAATTGCCACATGCATACGAAAGTATCTCAGTCATTGATGAGGTAGAGGATGCAGTCAAGGTGAAGATGGAAGAGTAATGCCTTGGTGATGCATTGGCGGCTATTTTGGTGAATTTTGATGGTGAAGACATGGAATGATACATGGAATCGGTGTATGCATTGGAATGGCTTGGGTCTTACACTTATGCACTAAAGAAGCTTTCTCTTGAGTTAGAGAATAGAGTCACCCCTCCCGCTAAGCCTTCAATTATCGAGCAACACAACCTAAGCTCAAGCCACTTCAACCGCACTTAAGGTATAAATTTCTTGGCTTTAATGAAACTCTACCTGTAATTGTTTCTTCTTTGTTTAATGATGTGCATGTTGAAAACTTATTGAACACCTTGAGGGAGAATAGACAGGACATTGGGTGGACTATAGTGGATATCCGAGGGATTCTCGTCGGAATTTGTGATCACAAAAGACAATTGGAGCAAGAGAGCAAACCTAGCGTGGAGCATCAAAGAAGGTTGAACCCTTCCATGCAAGAGGTAGTGAAGAATGAAATCATAAAATGATTGGACGTCGGGGTTGTATACCCCATTGCCGATAGTCCTTGGGTGAGTCCGGTGCAATGTGTGCTCAAGAAAGGAGGCATGACTGTGATTCAAAATGACAAAAATGAACTCATCCCAACGAGGTCGGTGACCTAATGGAGAGTTTGTATAGACTACCGAAAGCTCAATAGTGCTACTTGCAAAGACCATTTACCTATGCCTTTTATTGATCAAATGCTTGATCGTCTAGTGGGAATGTCATTTTATTACTTTTTGGATGGTTATTCTGGCTACAACCAAATCAACATCGCCTTAGAGGATCAAGAGAAGACAACATTCACATGCCCGTATGGGACCTTTGCCTTTAGCCGAATGCCATTTGGGATATGCAATGCCCCGGCTACCTTTCAACGGTGCATGATGTCAATATTCTCGGACATGCTGGAGGATTTCTTAGAGGTGTTTATGGATGACTTTTCTGTAGTTGGTGATTCCTTTGAGCATTGCCTTGACAACCTTAGGCAAGTGCTCAAAAGATATGAGGAAACCAAACTTGTGCTAAATTGGGGAAAATGTCACTATATGATGGACGAGGGTATTGTTCTGGGCCACATAATTTCCAAGCAAGGCATAGAGGTTGATCAGGCAAAGATCGAGATCATTTCCGAGCTTCCTCCTCCCACTTTGGTAAAAGGCGTTCGGATTTTTTGGGGCATGCCGGTTTTTATAGGCTATTTATCAAATACTTCTCAAAAATTACAAGTCTCATGTGCAAGCTCCTTGAAAAGTATGCAAAGTTTGATTTCGATAAGAAGTGCCTCAAAGATTTTGAGGAATTGAAAGCAAGGCTCACCACGACACCTATTATTGTCACACCCAATTGGTGTCTTCCATTTGAACTCATGTGTGATGCCAGTGGTGTAGCTATTGGAGTGGTACTTGGTCAATGGCATAACAAGATACTTCACCCTGTCTACAATGCAAGCAAGACACTCAATGGTGCACAAATGAATTACACTGTGACGGAGCAAGAACTGCTTGCTATTGTCTATGCTTTTAAAAATTGCGGGCCTATTTGTTGGGCTCCAAAGTGATAGTCTACACCGATCATGCTGCTCTCCCCTACCTTCTGGCAAAGAAGGATGCTAAACCAAGATTGATTAGGTGGGTTATTTTGTTATGATAGTTTGACTTTGAAGTCAAAGACCGGAAAGGAACAGAGAATGAAGTTGTGGATCACTTATCTAGGCTTAAAGAGGCAGGGAGACCAAAAGAAAATCTTGAAATTAATGATGCCTTCCCAGATGAACATATATTGGCATTTTCTAGCACCTTCACTCTGTGGAATGCCGAAATCCATAACTTCTTGGTTAGCGAGGTTATCCACGACGGATTGGATGTTTATCATAAGAAAGAGTTCTTGCGGGAGTGTAGGCAATACTATTGGGAGGGGCCCTTCCTATTCTGGTTTTTCTCCGACAACATTATTCGGCGTTGTGTTCCGGAAGATGAGGTAATTCAAATTCTCAAAGAATATCATGACTCCACAGTTGGGGGCCACCACGGTGAAAATCGTACTACAACAAAAGTACTTGAATGCGGCTATTATTGGCCATCGATCTACCAAGATGCAAACTAATTGGTCAAGTCATGTGATAAATGTGAAAGACAAGGGTCAATTTCTAGAAGGCATGAGATTTCTATGAACTTTGTGATGGAGGTCGAGATCTTTAATGTGTGGGGGATAGATTTCATGGGTCCCTTCGTAAGCTCTTATGGCATGACATATATCTCAGTGGCAGTAGATTATGTCTCCAAATGGGTAGAGGCAATTGCCTTGCCATACAATGAGGCTAGGAGTGTAACCACCTTCTTGAATAAGAACATATTTACTCAGTTTGGAAACCCAAGGGCCATCCTTAGTGATGGTGGTTCTCACTTTTGCTACAAAGATTTTGCCGGGTTACTCAAAAAATACAGAGTTAAGCACAAGGTGGCCACCCCTTATCATCCTCAGTCGAGAGGTCAAGTTGAAGTTTCTAACCGGGAGATCAAAAACATTCTAGAAATAATGGTTAATGCAAACAGGACCGACTGATCAAGGAAGCTAAATGACGCATTGTGGGCATATCGCACATCATTTAAGACTCCCATTGGACCCTCATCACATTGGTTGGTGTTTGGTAAGGCGTGTCACTTGCCAATGGAACTTGAACATAAAGCTATGTGTGCATTGAAAAAGTTAAATCTTTACTGGGCTGAAGCTTCTAATCTAAGAATGACACAACTCAACGAGATAGAAGAATTCCATTTTCATGCCTATAATAATGCAGCTATGTATAAGGAAATAATGAAGTTTGTTCATGACAAGAAGATTTTGAAGCGGGAATTTAAATCTGGTGACTCGGTCTTACTGTTCAACTCAAGACTGAAGTTCTTTCTGGGCAAACGCAAATCCAAATGGTCTATCCCATTCAAAGTTTTGAATGCGTCTTACTATGGCGCTATTGAATTGGAATCCGAGAACGAGACTTGAACCTTCAAAGTAAATGGCCAAAGGGTCAAGCATTACGTCGGAACCATTGGAGAAAGGCACTTGGTAGAACAATTCACACTCAATGATGGTCCTAAACCAGCCCCCACCACTAATTAGCCAAAATAGGAGCAACATCTTCGTCTCGAGACGTTAAATGAAGCGCTTCTTGGGAGGCAACCCATGTTGGTAACACTTTTTTAGTTAGATTTTAATTTCGTTAAGTTTATTTGATAGTGTTGAGTAGTTTTAAGTGTGTGTTAGAATGCACGTGACCCAAAATACAAGGAAATAGGATGCAAGGGTATATGAAATGGAGGAAAGCAAGTTCTGCGGCAACATATGCGGCTGCATAAAGGATGTGCGTACCGCATAATGGTCGGAGACACAAGCAAAAGAAAATGCAAACTGGACCTTAATAAATGCAGTGAAAATTCACTTTCTGCGGCCCGCATAATGATTATGCGATTGCAGAACTGGCTGCAAACTTGTTGTGCACCACTCAATCACTAACCCATCGCATAACACATATGCGGTCGCATAATATGTTATACGATGCACTATATCACCGCGAACCTCTCAGGTATTAAGCACTAATTCCCTCACTCATTTCCGTCATTCATTTACACTCCCACACACATAGACACAAATCAAAACACAAAAAGAAAAAGACATAAAAGACCAAAAACACCGAAAAACATAAAATCAAAAAGGAATTAAAAAGGAAGGGCTTACCTTGCTCGTGATTCAGATCTAAATTCTCCATCTTCTGATATCTGGTATGTCCATTATCATCCTTTCTCTTGCTTAATCAAATTGAAGAATGCCATGTGCTTTCATTACCCTCCCCTTTCTCCCCAACTCCTTGCTATGGGTATTCATTTGTGAGTGATTGTACTGAAAATCATCGCTGGGGGAAAAATGCATGCTGTGGGTAAATCAAAATTTGGGTGTTTGAACTAAAGGGTAGGATTTGAGTAAAACGGTTGGAAAGTTGTGTCCATTTGCATAATATTTTGTCATGATGACTAAGTGTGAGCTTGTGTATTTGGGACTGAGTACGAACTTGATGTGTGCGCATTGGCTTGCGAACACCCTTTTTGATTAGGAACGGTGATCTTTGCGGTTCGCATAACTAGTTTGAGGTCCGCAGAGTCATTGTATTTTTCATGATAGGTAGTTTTCTCAAAGCCCATGTGCGATTAAATTAACGACCGCATAATTGTTTTGCGGACCGCACAATGGTCGCAGACAGAGGCAGACAAAAGGATATATTTGAAGAACAAAATATGACTGATCTGCAGTCGCATAAGTTGTTCTGCGGCCACTTCTGCAAATTGCATAACTTGTTTTGCTTCTTTGTGTTGTATTATGCGAAATGTTCTGCGGCTCGCAGAGCTGTTCTACGATCGCAGAACCATCTTTGTTTTTCATTTCCTTCCCATATGTTACCCTTGCCTTATCATGTACTCACTCCTTGTTAATTGACAGGAATGGCAAAGAAAGATCTATCATCGCGATAACCCACCACTCAAGGAAAGAGACGGGTGGCTGCTATAAACCTGCAATCCTAGCAATCCCAACACAAGCAGCTTGACACATCCAGAACTTTATCTGAGTACTCCTTCTAGTCTGAAGAGGAGGAGTCACAGATTGACCTTGTGCCACTAGTTTATCTCCATGCCAAAGTATGCCAAAAGAGTGGTGAGGATCCGGTTTGGGATCTATGGTTCTTGTACTTTGTATAGAGATGGCCCGGTAAATAGAAAGATCCTCGAATAAAAGTAGCTAAGCTTGAACAGGCTAAAAGAACACGAGGGTATGTGAGTTCTTCACTGAGGTTCCACGAGAGTACAACAAGACGCTCATTAGGGAGATCTATGCTGCATATGTTACCTCTAGGAACGCTGAACAAAAGAGAAATCGTAGATTCTTGAAATTTGTCTTAGTTCGAGGGGTTGAAATACTCTACGATGCCTTATCAATCAATGATATATATTTTGAAGAATGGGAGCCAGGCACGGCAAAATGTGTCACAAAGATTGCAAATAAGGAATCCGAGCGTGCTTGGGTAGCCTACGTCATAGCCAAGGGAACTCCATCCTGGATCGCTCCATGCTAGAAGATTCACAAGAGGGATCTTACCCAAGAAGGGCGGTATTGACTCAGTTTTGTCTGTTCTCATATAATGCCCTCGAGAAATGAAATCGACATAAGTATCTAGAAGGCGATCCTCATTGCTTGCATCATGTCCGGTATCAAGGTTGATATGGGAGAGGTTATATTCCGTGAGATTGGGATCCGGGCAAACCAGAAAGAAACCTCGCTCCATTTCCCATGCATAATCCATGCTTTGTGTAAAGCCGGGGAAGTTCCTCCTTTCCCCAAACATGACCGCATAGAAAAAACTGTTCAAGACATTGACATCACTCGGATCAATGATGCTACGGATAAAGTGGTCGAAGATCCACTAGAACCTTCACTCACTCCTCTTCCAGCCTCAGCAACACCTGCTGCCTCATCAGTGTCAGTCACTTCTTCCACACCAGCCACCTCTATATCCACTCTGAGACCAACCTCTGCGACACCACCTGTCTCACTACCTGCACTTTTCAAGCTTTGTCTATGGCACAACATGCAAATGACAAAGTAGACAAATTGACGAAAGAACTTCCATCCCTCATCCGACAAACACTAGCCCTGATTCAAACCTCAGTAAGTGCTCTTCAAAAAGAACATCTATCATATGAGGATCGACTCAAGCACTTTGAAGTGCGCCTGAGAGGGTTGAGTGAGGCGAAGCTGGGGACATGCCTCAACTCAAAAAGGATGTAGCTGAGCTCAAGTCAAACTTGCATAAGATGCAGACACTGGAGTTTGATTTGACCTCCCTTCTTCCGGTGGCAGGGGAGAAGGGCACTGCCACCTCCCACAAGCCTTGACCCTGATTTCTCAAACATCATATCAATTGAGGTAGCCCATGGTACTGAGGTCTCACAAGATCCGAGTTTCATTGCACACACCAATGATCCTTGGGATGAGGAATCCATTAAGTCTGAAGAGGAAACTGATGATGACTATGATAATCAGAGGGACAATAGAGGCAAACGGGTTATTGTTTCTATAGTTGCATTGGATGAGCAGGAGGAAGATGTGTAGACAGCCATTGCACACTCCCTTGCAGATATGGTCGCCAAAGCTACTACCACGATCACATAGCCATTATTGGGCGAATCTAGAAGCTCCTAGGTCCAAGACCCAGCTTCACAACTGGCGGAGCTTCCTACTTTGGTCACAGACACCACTATCTAGTCAGAGGTTCCACCCACT
>AWOL01S0055900.1:747-11443 GCA_000715115.1 Nicotiana otophora | reverse complement strand
TATATATATATATATATATATAACAGTACCAAGCAAGGTAGGAAGCATAAATAACATCAAGAAGAGTGATTAAGCATAATACTCTATGCAAGAGATAAACATAACTTTTGCACCAATAGGCGAGCCAATATTTCAAGAATCACAGTGTTCAAGTATCTCAACAAAACTTAAACATGATCTGTAGCATAAATATGAAATTCATGTATCTCAAGAATAACGAATATGGATATGTGTTTATGGTATATGTATTGCTACGACCGCATTTAGTACATCAACAATCTCAGAAATAGTCCATATTTTTCAATTAAGTTGTAATAAGCAAAAACAAACATGGTCTCTAGCATAGATATTTGTACTCATGTTATCATAGAAATCAAGTAAGACATAAGTCAAGAAAATCATAAAGTTCAACAAGGCATAAGAAAACATATAATATACCTCGAGCGTGGATAACCCGAGAACATGCATATGTTCTCGTCACCTAGCATATGTATCAACCACGCATGTAGCAAATAATATCATCTATTAGGAAAAGTTCACTCAATAAAGTTAGGAAAGACACTTACCCCACCGTGTTTCTTCAATATCACCTTTAACCGGTTCGAATCTTGCCAATCACCCATCAAGGAAGTCAACCAATGCCATAGGAAGTAATCCCATTCATAAAGAATTTTCCAAAAGTCATAAAAAGTCAACCCTATGCCCGCGTGCCCGAAACTCATAACCAACATCAAAATCTAATGACCCATAACTTGTTGATTCCAAATGTATGATTAGATCCAAAAATCGAGTCCAAATAGGTACTCAAATCCTCAAAATACACTTTCTTAAATTGTAGTCAAAACCCCCAAATTTGACATTAAAATTTCACGTTTTTGGTGTAGAAATCCATGTAGATTCTTGAAGCATAATCACAAACAGCTAGAAATCACTTACCCTCTTGCATTGTATAATATCCCCATGAACAATTTCTCCTCACCAAGTCTAGGGTTCAAAATATGAAAGAATGAGCTAAAATCCCGAAATTCCAACTCTTAACCCAGCTGCAAATGTTACATTTACGACAAAATATTCGCAATTGCAGACGTTCGCAATTGCGACCATATATTCGCAATTGTGACCAGAAGTTCACAAATGCAAAGTACGCAAATGCAGCAAAAAGTTTGCAATTGCGAAGTATCAGCACCAGAAATCCCAAACTCCACCAAAACGATCCGAAACCACCTCGAAACTCATTCGGAACCTCCCGAACATAAGCCATATATGCATTTCAATCATAAAACACGCTATGATCCTGCTCGCGCCCTCAAAACAATGAAATAAGTTGTCTTGACCCGATGTTGACCATGGTTAAACTCTAAATCCTTAACTTAACTAGTCTCTCAACCAATAACCTAAAATATACCCAAACCCCACGGGACCCCGTCCAAATATATCAACAAGTCCAAATACATTATCTAAACTTATCCAAAGACTCAAAACATCATCAATAACACCAAGAATAAAACATCTAACGCATCATGCAATCTTCAAATTAAGGAACTTTAAATATTCACAACCAAGCGTCTGATTCATACTAAATCAAATTGGAATGAAACCAAAATTTGTACACAAGTCACAAATGACAAACCGTACCTATTCCAAGCCTCGGAATAACAGTTCGAATCTGATAACCTCAAAGTTAGCTCGTTGTCAAAGTTGTTAAATTTTTAAAGATCCAAATTGCAAATTTTCGACAATAAGAGCAAAATCGTCCTTGGAACCTCAAAATCGGAATCCAGACATACATCTAAGTCAAAATGACCATACAAACCTATTTGAACAATCAAAACACAAATCCAAGGTCGTTTACTATAAAGTCAAACCTTGGTTAACTCTTCCAACTTAAAGCTTTCAAATTGAGAATTACTCTTCCGAATCAATTCCGAACTTCTTGAAAATCAAAACCAACCATTCACAAAAGTTGTAATACATAATATGAAGCTATTCTTGATCTCAAACTACCAAACAGAATGTCAAAACTCAAAACGATTGGTTAGATCGTTACATATTTTGGGCAATTATTTGTCTTCCAAGACAAAGGGGTTCTATCAAATATCCATAAGGCATTATAAATAAGTTTGGTACCGGGAATAGTTGATATTAATAAAATACTAGAGTAGAGATTGAATTACTAGAATAGGGATTGGATTACCTTCGTCAAGATTGGATTATCTCAGTAGAGATTGAATCACCTTTGCAGTGGTTGAATTATTCACACAAAAGTCTTCCTACAAGGGGGGTGCTGGAGGTTCACAAAAGGCGTCCTTCGCTACAAGTAGGCCGTCAGCAGTGAACTCGGAAAACTTCTGCACTCCTAATGCAACAACTACTAAAGCAATCTTTCTCAACTAATAAAATATTCTTTCTACCTTCTAGAATAATCTTTCTCAACTACTAGAACATTCTTCTTCAACTACTAAAGTATTTTGAGACTCTACATTCAAATATAAACTAGCCATATCCCCATATTTTGGAGGAAGAAACTATAAGAGACTTAGCTAGAAGAAGACATTTTATTATACAAGAGTTTTTACAAGAGAACAAGGTTAGAAATAAAATGATCTCCAACTATTACAAACACTCCTATTTATATGAGATGGAAAGCTAGTACATGTACTACCCTTATTTAATTACATAGTACAAGTGGCATAAAAAAAGTACAACAAACATAAAGTCTTACAATGTAAGACACTTATTCAGCAAAGGGCCAAATATACCTCTGTACTTTCGAAAATGGTCTAAAAATATCCCTCGTTATACTATTGGGCTATATATTCCCTTCCCGTCATACATTGGAACAAATATGCCCTTATTTTGGATGGAGTGCCACGTGTCAGCACCAGATGAAAATGACCCATTTCATTTTTTTACCCGATCCGTTTTTAAAAACCCACAACCCGACCCGTTTTAAAATTCGATTTTTTTAAAGTATATATTTTGTAAAAACTGGAATTTATTTTTGTAAAAACTGAAAAAAAAGAAAAAAAGGAATTTACAAAATATATAATTTTAAGTCTTTTCATTTTTATTAAAGTAATTTTTTTGTAAAAACTGATTTTTTTAAAAAAACAATGCTTTAAAAATTAAAACATATATATTCTGTAAAAACTGGAAAAAAGAAATTTGCAAAATATATATTTTTAAGTCTTTTCAGTTTTTTTAAAGTATTTTTTTGTAAAAACTGGAAAAAAAATATTTTTTTTAAAAACTGAAAAAAAGGCTCTCCTAAAGCAGTGGACTAGATATGCATTACTTTTAAAAAAATGAAAATATTTTGCAAAATTATTTTTTTTAAATTTTTACAAAAGAAAATACTTTAAAAAACTAAAAAATATATATTTTGCAAATTCCTTTTTTTCCAGTTTTTACAGAATATATATTTTTCAGTTTTTAAAGCATTTTTAATTTTTTTTTTTTAGTTTTTACAAAAAAATACTTAAAAAAAACTGAAAAGACTTAAAAATATATATTTTGCAAATTCCTTTTTTTTTCCAGTTTCTAAAAAACAAATTCCAGTTTTTACACAAATATATGCTTTAAAAAAACTGAATTTTAAAACGGGTCGGGTGGTGGGTTTTTTTAAACGGATCGGGTAAAAAAATGAAATGGGTCGTTTTCATCTGGTGCTTACACGTGGCACTCCATCCAAAATAAAAGTATATTTGTTCCAAAGTGTGACAGGAGGGGTATATATAACCCAATAGTATAACAAAGGGTATTCTTAGACTATTTTCGAAAGTACATGGGTATATTTATCCCTTTGCCGACACTTGTTTGGCTATTAGACAAAAAATAAAAACATGATCATGAACTATGGCCTTGGGTTTTTGTCACGCCCCAAAACTGAGGAGCGCGACCGGCGCTCAACCGAGTGAACCCGACTGAGCAAGCCTGTTAGATTTCATTCTACCAAAATTCATTCGTGAATAAAGAGGAGATGTACTCTGTTAATCAAATGCTGAAGAGATTTCATTAACCGCTTCCATTTCATTCCAAGNTATTCCTTTTGGGGATCGTGCGGGCATGATCTGCATCATCTTTACTGAAATGTTTGATAGGTAGAAAATTATGGGTATAGCTAGCGCTAACAGGTCTATACATTAGTATTTCAGGATTGTTGGGAAAAGTTGTTGCCTTGTAGACTTCCCAACTAAGGGTGATTGGCCTGGCATTTATCTATGGAAATTTTGGCCATTCATGAGGGTTATAGCTGACAAGGTATTCATATTTACCTGGGTGGCTGAGCGAGCGAACTGATGGGTCGCCATTTTCATACCTTTCTTGAAGGCATCCTGTAGATGATTTGCACTTTTTTTTCCTGTCCTTCTTGTTTTTCTTTATGGCAACCCGGTAGTATTTTGCTGGATCCTCAAGGAATTCTTGGCATGAATATTCAATATCCCATGGGCAGGGACCTGTGAAAGGATCTTTGAACCACCACACAGTTCTACCTTCTATGTCAAAGTACACAGTCTAGTCTTAGCCAGACATGATTCTATCTATCAGTTTAGAGAAATAGTATAGATCATATCCTAAGGGAGAGTGGTACATAGGCTGTATCATATGGAAAGAAAAAGTGGCATTGTTTGGCTTTTTAAGGTGAGAGTGGTCAAAACTTATCAAGACACTTTGATCATGTTTTCTCACAATGGTTGACTCATTGGATGTGAGGGGTTATGAGGGCTCTCGTAATTTTTCCTAATTTTTTACCCATGAATCTAGAAGAAGTTTTACAAGTTTTTCTTTCGAAATCTGTCTGGGGATCTAGGTGCATTGGGTAGTACCTTTTATGGCATCAACATTGATTGCAAAGCATCACCGTCACCGGAGAGGGAGAGAGAGAGAGAGAGAGAGATCCATGGCATGATTCTGAACTCTCCATGCAATCTGATAGTGAAGTGTTGCTTGAATGACATCCTTGTCAAGCGGGGCTCCTAAGATCTGAACTTGAATATTCAATGCCTCTGTGAGATATGGATCATATAGAGACATGTTGAAATTCGAGAACACTATCACAAAGACTATTCCTGCATTCAGAGTGACTTCAGTTGTGCCAAGATTAGCCTGTCAGTATTCAAGATACCTGGTATCAAGGAGAAAAATCCTCGCAACAACTAGTTGCCTTTTTCGTCTATGATAAGTTAATGCTATCCGGACTGCTCCAAAGTGTATGTGAGTGAAACCGTGACTCTTCCATTGCTTTGGAAACTCTTCACGGATCTGCAAAATATGAATTGCTCTTATTGTGTTGCATAAATGGGATACTGGTCAAGATTAGAAGCAGCAACATATTCTCTAACACTTTTGGCCCTTTGTTGGACCAAAGAGCGGATTTGAGACCATGGCGACAATTGTTTTTTAGCAAAAGAGGAATAAGGATTTATGAGTGGCAAATAGGTAGATGAAATTTTTTGATACCGCAGAGTGTGAGTTTATTAACGAGAATCGTAGAAGCCAAACAAATACTAGAGTAAAGATTGAATTAATAGAATAGAAATTGGATTACCTTCGTAGAGATTGGATAACCTTAGTAGAGATTGAATCACCTTAGCAGCGGTTGAATTACTCGCACATAAGTCTTCCTACAAGGGAGGTTCCGGAGGCTCACAAAAGGCGTTCCCCGCCACAACTAGGCCGTCAATAGCGAACTCGAAAAACTTTTGCACTCCTAATGCAACAACTACTAAAGCAATCTTTCTCAACTACTAAAGCAATCTTTCCCAACTACTAGTGTAATATTCCTCAACTACTAGAGAAATCTTCTTCAACTACTGAAGTATTTTGAGACTCTACAATCAAATATAAATCAGCCATATCCCCATATTTTAGAGGAAGAAATTATAAGACACTTAGCTAGAAGAAAAGTTTTTATTACAAAAGAGTTTTTAGAAGAGAACTAGTTTGGAATTAAGATGTCATCCAACTACAACAAAAGCTCCTATTTATAGGAGATGGAAAGCTAGTATATATACTATCCTTATTTAATTACTTAGTACAAGTGGCATAAATCAAGTACGACAAACATAAAAGTCATACAATGTAAGATACTTATTTGGCTAACAGACAAAGCATAAAAGCATAATCATGAACTAGAAAAAGAATTGCAAGGCCTTGGGTTTTGGTTATGGTTTGGACAAGATATGGCTGATGGCAAAAGGGACCCATGAATAGTATTTGCATGACAGTGGGTTTAGGTAAATTTATGACTTGACATATATGACTTTTCTTTGATGACATGAGGGACCCTTGAATAGTACTTACATGGCATATAACTTTGGGATCTTTATGGCAAGACATGGGTAGTTAACTTTATTGATATATTTTTGGGTTTTTATGGTAATTTTAGGTGGTTAAAATGGCTAAAAGATGAAAACCTTATGCAGATTTTTTATTTTTTCATGGTAATTTCTTATGGGGTAGAGTGGTAAAATGGACAAAGAAGGTGTGCATACTTTTATTTCTTCAAATAGGTACTTACCTCATGATTACGCGTTATGCTTGTCTTTAACCCTTCTAGCCTTCTCTTTTCAGCTCTTGTGAAATATCTCTCTATGTGCAGATGATCTTCTTCCATAACTCTTGCTCTTTTACCTCTGCGACGAAGTGTTATTTTCCCTATTTGAAATAATCTTAACAATTCCTATTGGATTTATTTCATATGGGTCTTGTGAATCTCGAAAATCACGACACTTGAATTCCATGTGAATATGGTATTGATGGCAGAGATAACATAAGAACCATAAGTGCTCCTGTGAAAATTTCTTGGCTTGCGCTATGAATACCTGGAAAACGGATATTCCATATTAATACAAAAAGGTGCTAGTATAGAACCTCCGTAGTTTCAAAAAACCTGGAGTTCATACAAAACCCTCCACCCTAATAAGATGGACGAATCAANATGTACCTATGCGTTCATAGACCGTCCACAGGATTTCATATCGCAATGTACCTATGCGTTCATAGACCGTCCATAGGATTTCATAATACAATGTACCTATGCGTTCATAGACCGTCCATNGATGGCAGAGATAACATAAGAACCATAAGTGCTCCTGTGAAAATTTCTTGGCTTGCGCTATGAATACCTGGAAAACGGATATTCCATATTAATACAAAAAGGTGCTAGTATAGAACCTCCGTAGTTTCAAAAAACCTGGAGTTCATACAAAACCCTCCACCCTAATAAGATGGACGAATCAAGAGGATCCAAAAAATGAAATAACTCGTGCGAGTGACGTAATGATGAAGAACCTGGCCGTGGCACATGTGAGAACATGAACATTTGAACCGCAAATTTATTCTTCTTCCTGTGCTTTTTGTTGCATAAACCTTTGGAAAAATTCACCTGGCCTTGAAAGAAAATCAGCAAGAACATTATCTTTCCATTTTAAGTGCTTGAATTGAAACTTGTATGGAGAGAGCCATTGAGCTTATATGAGCATTTGCGGATTCGAAATAACCTTTGTATTCAACTGGATCATCCTCGGAAAAACCTTCATATACATATCAATAAAAAACTCTGAGTGAGTTAGGAATAGATTAAACTTTTAATCACATTTTTCACTGCAAAAATCTCTTTGAAAGTGGAATAATAGTGTTGTTCAGCATCCTTGAATCTTTCACTGGAATAAACACATATTTTTCTCTGACCTTTCTCTTCTTCAAAGACAACTACGCTCCAATATTCATTGTTGGTATCTGTCTGCAATATTTTCTTTCCATTAGAGGGAATGTACAAAGATTTGACACTTTGGGACACCACTTTTATTTTTCTAATTGAATTATTTTGTTCCTTGTCCTATGGATGGGCATTTTTCTTCAACATTTTTGTGATAGGAGAAATATATGTAGAAATATTAGGAATAAAATCTCTCACATAATTTATTATTCCCAAAACCTGCTGGATTTGGTTCATTGTGAACCCAGTATCAGGGAACTCGAGAAGTTCCTGAGAAATATGAGGATCTGGGGTGTATTCTCCACGGAAAAAATGCATGCCGAAAAAATCAATTTCTTGTTTTGCAAAAATTATTTCTTTGGGCTAAAAGCATTATACCATTTTTTCGCACTAAAGATGCAAAATGATTGAGCAAATTTATGTATTCCTCCCAATTATCACTAAACAATAAAATATCATCAATATAAACAAGTGATGTGTGGAGGACGCCCCTTTTGAAACAATGATGGAGCAGTTTTTGAACTCAAAGGCATGACTTTCAACTGAAAATGATGACCGGGAATGCAAAAACTAATTTTTTCCCATCATCTGAGTAGATTACTAATTGCCAAAAGTTTGATTTGAGATCAAACTCAGAAAAATATTTTGCTTTGTCAAGTTAGGAGAAAATGGTGAGCTTATTTGAGATGAAAAACTTGTCATCCAAAAGAAAATGATTGAGTTATTGGTAATTAATTACTAATCTCAATTTACCTCTTATTTGCTCGGCTCTTTTGTTGACATAAAATGCTTTATACGCCCATTGTGAATTTGATGGCTCAATGAGATTAAAATCCACTAGCTCATGACACTCCTTTTTTGCAAGCTCAAGGTGGTCGGGATTCATACCAGAGTGACTTGCCTTTGTAGGATTGATATTTTCCTTTTTCTTGAAAGGCAGCTTAATGAAGAACTCTTCATTTCTCCATAAATATTGTCACATTTAGTTAAGAATTCAGTGTGAGATTCTGCACAGGAGTGTTGTGTAATTTGTGCTTCAATTTCCATGACTTTATCTTCTTCTGTGAGCTGGAACAATCTCGGGACTACACAATATGGCTTGAATGCTATCCCATTGGATTTGATATGGAGTTTGTCCTGCAAAACCTTGCAAATGTCACAATCAATTACTAAATCCTTACGTGGGACATCCGAGCCAATCAATTTGGTCCTATAATTCAGCCATGGGAAGAACTCAATAGGTATCGGGTGCTTGGTAATGACAGATGTGGTCATAATTCCATTTGAGGCGGTGTTGAAATTCTTAAAGTATGTCACCTAATACACATCTGGAAAGACCACAGGATTAATGAGTGGGAAGGATGCTCCCATATCAAAGAAAACTATTACATGTATTGGTTTAGTCCCACTTGGATGTATAGACTTTGATTTCTGCTTGCGGGATCACCGTGATGCTGTGGATATCTTCTTCACCTTTGGCTTTGGTTCTGAAATACGGTAATGATCATCACCATATTCCTCATAAACATCTAGGGAAAAGAGTCTCTCATGTGGGCTCATCTTCAAGAGAGAAAATTGATTCAAGATCGTCATCCTCACTGAAATGAACTGTTATGACCCAAAATCCAACTAGTCGTGATGGCACCTAACCCGACCCGATAGGTAAGCCAATTACTAACTATACAATTCCAATAATAATTATTAAAGACATTTAAGTGAATAAAGGTCTTAATCTTCTACAATCCCCAAGAACTTGTAGTACAAATCATGAGCTTCTAAGAATAGAGTTTACAAAGTGGAAATAAAATAAATACATAGTCTATTTGAATAGTACATAAACAGACCTTTTATAAATCTAAGGCTACCATGAACAAGAGGCAGCTACAATAGGAACGCAGGTACATCTTCAAATCCCGCTACCATTGAGCACAACAACAACAACAGCCAATATCTACACGCAATGTGCAGAAGTGTAGTATCAGTACAACCGACCTCATGTACTGAGTAAATAACAAACCAAGCCTTACGTTGAAAGTAGTGACGAGCTTCCACCAAGGTCGAGTCCAAAACCAATAGTCCACAACAGCCCATAACAACATAAAGCAAATAATACCAGAAGTAACTCAGAGATAAAGTGCTCAGCTAAATCATGATTTCAAAAATACTTCTTCCTTTCAAGTACATCAGTGAAAAATCCAAATCGTTTACCGAAGTTGCCAAAAATATGAATAAGTTTGAAAATAATAATTTTTTCCAAATATTCCTTTAACAATAATTGAGATGTTTCATTTCCATCCAGATAACCCGTGTAAAAACAAATGCATCACCATGCCCATCTGTCAAAATGTGTGAGAAATCATGAATGATGTGATGATGTATAACATGAGAAAAATATATCTCTATGCCTGTATGTCATGTGTTCATGCTAATGCGATGCAACTCAGTGATAAAATCATAAACAGCCCCTCGGGTAGACTTCAAAATCACTCGTATACAGCCCCTCGGGCTTACCTCACAATCACTCGTGAACAGCCTCTCGGGCATACCTCACAATCACTCGTAAACAACCCCTTAGATATACCTCACAATCACTCGTAAACAGCCCCTTGGGCATACCTCACAATCACTCATGCCTCCCAGTCACTCAGCACTCGGCACTCGACACTCATACTCAGTAGGTACCTGCGGTCACTGGAGGTGTGTACAGACTCCTGAGGGGCTCCTACAGCCCAAGCGCTATAATCTGCATAGACAACTCACGTGCTGCATGGATAACTCACGTGCTATAATATCATATCAGAATCCGCACGGATATCTCACGTGCCATAATAAGCCAATAAGGCCTGTTGCAAGCGGGCAACCCTGATCCACATAATAGTAATAATATATATAAAGCCAACATGTCCTGCGGCGGCGTGCAGCCCGATCCCAAAAATATCCTCACAATCAGGCCCTCGGCCTCCCTCAGTCATCAAT
>AWOL01S0055893.1:0-13266 GCA_000715115.1 Nicotiana otophora | reverse complement strand
TAGCTCCCTTTTATATGTTTTGAGACCTCCCGTAGCTTTATTTTCTGATATATGACTTGCATGCGTGGTCCGAGTCATTTGTCGGGAAGTTTATATGTTACATTTAAAGAAAAAGTAGGTATTGGCTTTAAAAACAACTAGAGTTGACCTAGGATATGTGTTTTGATGATTTCGAGAGGTTTGTATGATGTTTTTAAACTTGTATGCATGTTTGTCGTGGTCCCGAGTGACCCGAGGCTGTTTCGACGCATTGTGCAAAAAATTGGAAAATTGAGTTTCAAAGTTCAAAATCTTGTGTTTTAATGATAGATTCTTGATATTTGCTATTATTTTAATGATTTGACATAGCTAGAGAGTTTTTATGATGTTATTACACTTGTGTAAATGTTCAGATTAGAGCTCGAGGGGCTCGGGTGAGCTGCATATGTGTTTTGGAAGGTTTGGATAGTTGATGCACGAATTTTCTGGTGTTGATCTACAGGTTCTACAGGTCTTGAATTTGTGAGGACCTGATAGCAATTAAAAGCATTGCATTTGTGATGTCAAGATTGTAAATACGAAGGAGGATTGAGGGCTTAGACTTTGCTATTGTGTAGAAAAGACCGCATTTGCAAACTAAGGGAATGTCGCATTTGCGATCTAGGCATCGCATTTGCAACATTGGAGGACTGGTTGTTGCTTCGCTTTTGCAAAGCCTTGACCGCATTTGCGAGCTGGAGAGTCATAGCAAATGCAACGGAAAATCTTGCATCTGCAACAAGAGTGTTGCTGGGACACTAATCACATTTGCAATTAGTAGTTCGCTTTTGCGATGGTCGCAACTGAGAACAAGAGTTCGTAATTGCGACATCTGAAGTTGTGTAAAAGATGGGAATTTTGGGACTTAGCTCACTTTACACCATTCTTTCAACCCTAGTCTCCATAAAGGCTATTGTTAAAGAGGACTTTCTTCCCAAATTCATTGATGAGCAACTTTAACTTGTTTTCAATCAATATCAATTACCTTTTCATGAAATTTATTATCAAATCTATGAATTTCAAGTTAGAAATTTGGGGTTTTAGGTAGTATTTAGGTATATTATAAAATTGAGATTTAGACCACGAATTGATGTTCAATTTTGAACAAATCACATATCTGGGTTCGGAAGTGAATGGGTAATCGGGATTTGGTCCAAATCTCGGATTTCGACCACGTGGGCCTGGGTTGACTTTTTGTTAAATGTTTCAATTTTGTTAAGGATTGAACCATTTTCCGTCGTGGGTAGTTTCTAAAGCTTGTTTTGATGTGTTTGAGATATTTGACTAGATTTGATTGGTCTGGAGGCGTGTTCCAAAGGGAAAATCATGTTGGATTGTTGACTTGTTTCAGGAAAAAGGTGTTAACCTTGTCTTCACAAAACTAGAACTTGATTGGTCCATTTTGCTACTTGATTTATGTGTGGGGACAACGTATATGCAAGGTGACGAGTGTATATCTATTGGCATCGATTTAAGGATGTAGAGACGACCATTTAATTACATGTTTTCAATTATATTATGCTGTTTGTTATTCCAAGTTATTACTTGTTTCATGCTTTAATTGCTAGATATCTTTACATGTAAAATACGTCCCTTTACTTGTTATATGCCTCTATTTGCTACATGTTCGATGTATCCATGCCTTTATTTATTGTTCACTCTTACTTGTTCTATGCTCAACATATTATTAGATAGATCATATTACTTGTCTCATGCCTTTACTTGTTCATTTGTCTTTACTTGCATTATATTTCCCTTTTAATTTTTATTGATTTGTCTTAGAGAATTTATATGTTTTGGTTCATTTTTATGTACGTTGTGAGATACGTCATAGTTGTTTGTAGCATATATGTATATATGCGGATCGGGTTGCATAGCGTNTTTTGTTAAATTTTTCAATTTAGTTAAGGATTGAACCATTTTCAGTCGTGGGTAGTTTCTAAAGCTTGTTTTGATGTGTTTGAGATATTTGACTAGATTCGATTGGTCTGGAGGCTTGTTCCAAAGGGAAAATCATGTTGGATTGTTGACTTGTTTCAGGAAAAAGGTGTTAACCTTGTCTTCACAAAACTAGAACTTGATTGGTCCATTTTGCTACTTGATTTATGTGTGGGGACAACGTATATGCAAGGTGACGAGTGTATATCTATTGGCATCGATTTAAGGATGTAGAGACGACCATTTAATTACATGTTTTCAATTATATTATGCTGTTTGTTATTCCAAGTTATTACTTGTTTCATGCTTTAATTGCTAGATATCTTTACATGTAAAATACGTCCCTTTACTTGTTATATGCCTCTATTTGCTACATGTTCGATGTATCCATGCCTTTATTTATTGTTCACTCTTACTTGTTCTATGCTCAACATATTATTAGATAGATCATATTACTTGTCTCATGCCTTTACTTGTTCATTTGTCTTTACTTGCATTATATTTCCCTTTTAATTTTTATTGATTTGTCTTAGAGAATTTATATGTTTTGGTTCATTTTTATGTACGTTGTGAGATACGTCATAGTTGTTTGTAGCATATATGTATATATGCGGATCGGGTTGCATAGCGTAATGGGTGTGTGCGCGTGTGTGTGCGTGTGTGTATATATATATATCAGTACCCAACTCCCACTGGAGCCATGGCAGCGCTTAACACTATTTGCTAGGCAAGCCAATAGTCACACAATTACAACGAGTTCGAATAAACATGATTTAATAAATTCAACAGTTGAAATATTCTGAAATAACTGATGAAAACAACAACAATACAACTACAACCTTCCCTAAGATCTGGTGACAACGAGTACACGAGCACTACTAAGCATCAAATACAAGGCCAAATTCTCAATACAAATTTCTTAATAGTAGAACAGTAGTAGTAGAAATAATGAATGAGAACTTCAAGGTCTGCTGATGACATAGCAGCTAGCTCACAGTCTCCCGGAAGCTGGTAGCAAAAAACTCTAGAGTTTACCTCATCCGGAAGTACCTGGATATGCACACGAAATGTTGAGTGTAATATGAGTAAAACCAACCCCAGTACTCAATAAGTAACAAAACTAACCTTAGGTTGAAAGCACTGAAAAGCTCAGAAAAAACAATCAGAGACCGATATTAATAACTAATAACTTCTCATATATAAAGGAAAACAATGTAAATGTGTAGCTCAATGATATCATGTTCATCTCGTTCACATACAAGGAAAATAGGCATGCTTTCCATATATAACAATTAAAACCAAACACAGATAAAACATTTCATTTACCAGCTAGTATGAGAAAAGTATATCTCTATGCCTACATGTCAAATATACATGTCAAATCAACAACATCATTGTGGATCCATCAAGAATAATCACAACTAGTAACAAACAACTTAATATCATCAAATAATGCCGTATGAAACAACTTCAAACAATAAAGCTTCGATCTTTATCAAAATCAAAAAGTCAACTCCGGGATTGTACGCCGGAACCCGGTCAAACTCACCATTCTTGAACACCAATTCAATTTTGAGTTCAACCATACAAATTTCATCTACCTACGACCTCCAATTGACCTTCAAATCCTAAATTTTCACTTTAGGAAGGTTGTTTCCAAAATCCCCAATTTCTTCATTTTAATTCACCAACTAAATGCTAAAAATAAGGATGGAATCATGCAATATAAACAAATCCGAGTGAAACCTACTTACCGCAATCCAAATCGTGCAAATCACCTCAAAACTCGCCTAAAATCGAGCTCTCACTCAAAATGTGATATAATGACCAAACCCACGAAACATAGATGTTAAATAGTCTACCCAGGCTTACCCTTCGGGATCACGGACCCATCCTCGCGATCACGAAGAACAAACTTCCACCTTATCCAAAAGACTCTGCATGAATACGAGACCATGGTCGTGAACGCGAAGCACAACACGCTTCTAAACTACGTGAACGCATAAACAACATCGCGGTCGGGAAGTCTTAACACCTGACACCCCAGCTGAACTGACCCTTCTACAAGAACGCGACCGTCCAATCGCAATCATGATGATCAGTGCCATCCTATTCCTTGCGTGTCACCACATTGTGAACGTGAAATACATTTTGCTTTCCATCCACAACACTCTATGATATCGCAGCTTACTCCTCGCGATGGTGAATGAGAAAACTAGACATCAGATATTAGCTATGCCAAACATGAATAAATGGTGCGAAACACATCCAAAATACACACGAGGTCTCTGGGACCCTATCCAATCACTGAAACCAATCCCAAAACATATCATGCACCTACTCGAGGCCTCAAATCAAACAAAACAACATCAAAACCACAAATCGCACACAATTCCAGCCTAATGAACTTCCAACTTCCAAAACTCATGCTGAAAGACATCAAGCCAGCCCGGAATGACCCCTATCTCTTGCATGCAAGTCCCAAATAACATAAAAGACCTATTCGAACTACCAGAACTAAAATTCGAGCCCAATATCGATAAAGTCAATTCTCAGTCAAACCTATCAACCTTCCAAACCTTCAATTTTCCAACTTTCACCAAAAAGAACCAAACCACCCTACAAACCTCCAAATCCAAATCAGGACATAAGGCTAAGTCCAAAATAACCATACAAAGAAATTGGAATCATCAAAACACCATTCCAGGGTTGTTAACACAAAATCCAAACTCCGGTAACTCTTTCAAATTAAGCTTCTAACTTTGAGACTATGTTTCCCAATTCACTCCAAGACATTCCCGAAACCAAACCAACCACCCCCAAAAGTCACATAACCACAAATGAACATAGAAGAGGAAATATATAGGGAAACGGGGTTACAATACACAAAACAACCAGTCAGGTCGTTACCTTCTCCCTATCTTAAAGAAACGTTCATCCTCGAACAGTCCTAGAATCATACCTGGAGCCTCAAAAAGGTAAGGTTTTATGATAAGCATCTCCTCCTCGGTCTCCCATGTAGCCTCCTCTACCGTGTGACCTCTGCATTGACCCTTCACTGATGTTATATTCATTTCCCTCAACTTCAAAACCTACCGATCCAAAATGGTCACCAACTCCACATCATAAGTCAAATCCCCATCTAACTGCACCGTGATAAAGTCCAAAACATGTGATGGATCACCATAATACTTTGGAACATAGAAACAAGATATACTGGGTGAACACCCGATAGACTAGGTGGAAAGGCAAGTTTGTTGGCCACCTCTCCAACTCTCAATAACCTTAAAAGGGTCAATATACCTAGGACTCAACTTCCCTTTCTTCCCGAATCTCAGCACACCCTTCATGGCCAATACTCTGAGCAGAACCTTCTCACCCACCATATATGCAACATCATGAACATTTTGGTCAGCATAACTTTTATACATGGACTGTGTTGTACGAATCTGCTCCAGAATCACCTTCACCATATATAAGGAATCTCAAAACAAATCAGTGCCAAACAGTTTAGCCTCCCTAGGCTCAAACCAATCAATTTGAGAACAATATCTCCTCCCATATAAGGACTCCTAAGGAGACATTTGGATACTCGATTAAAAGCTATTATTGTAGGCGAACTCTTCTAATGGAAGAAAAAAATCCCATGAAGCTCCGAAATCGATAACACAAGCATGTAAAATATCCTCCAATATCTGAATAGTGTGCTTGGACTACCCGTCATTTTTGGGGATGAAATGTTGTACTCAGATCTACCCGTGTGCCCAAATCTCGCTGCACCACTCTCCAAAACTGCAATATTAACTGAGTTCCTCAATTCGAAATGATAGACACAGACATTCCATGGCACCGAACAATCTCACGGATGTAAATATGAGCCAACCACTCTGAAGAATAGGAAGTCATCACCGGAATAAAGTGTATGGACTTAGTCAACCGGTCAATACTAACCCAAACTGCATCATATTTATTTAAGGTCCTTGGTAATCCTACCAAAAAAATCCATAGCGATGTGCTCCCAATTCCACTGTGGTTTGTCCAACCTCTGAGTCAACCATCCCAATTTCTGATGCTCATACTTCACATGTTAGCAATTCAAACACTGAGATATATAATTAACAATATCTTTCTTCATTCTCCTCCACAAATAGTATTGTTTCAAATCACGGTACAGCTTCGTGACACCTAGTTGAATAGAATAACACAAACTGTGAGCCTCCTTAAGGATCAAATATCTCAACCCATCAATAATTGGAACACAAATCCAGCCTTGAAGCTGCATAACACCATCATCACTTATCATAACTTCCTTAGCACCACCTCGTTGTACTATGTCGTTCAATACCAATAAGTGAGGATCATCCAACTCGCGAGCCTTGATACGCTCCAATGACTGACTGCCACAACATAAGCAAGAATGTGACTAGGCTTCGAAATAATCAATCTCATAAATAGATTGGCAAAAGCCTGAACATCCGTGGTTAGTGGCCTCTCTGCTACTGGTAAATATGCCATGCTGCCCATACTTTCAGCCTTCCTACTCAATGCATCTTCAACCACATTTACCTTCCCAAATGATATAATATGGTGATATTATAGTCTTTCAGCAACTGTAAGCAACTGGTTTACGGCAAATTAAGATCCCTTTTTCCTGAACATGAGCTAAAGACTCTGATGGTCGATATAAATCTCACATAGAATGTCGTATAGATAATGCATTCTAATCATCAACGCATGAGCAATGGCTGCTAACTCTATGCACATGTTAGTTCTTCTCATAAACGTTCACCTATCGAGATGCATAGGTAATCACCCTACCGTCCTGCATCAATACCATTCCAAGCCTAATAGGCGACGTATGACAATGTACAGTGTAAGATCCTGAACCTGTAGGCAACACCAATACTGGGTTATAGTCAATGTAGTCTTGAGCTTCTAAAAGCTCACCTCACTCTCATCGTACCAACTAAAAGGAGCAACCTTCTAGGTCAATCTAGTTAAAAGTGTAGCAATGGACCAGAAACCCTCCACAAAACGGAGATAATAGCCTGCCAAATCCAAGAATCTCCAAATCTCTAGGCCTGGAGATGGTCTAGACCAACTCTAAACTGCTCAATCTTCTTCGTATCCACCTTAATCCCGTCACTAGACACCATGTGCCCAAAGAACACCATTGAATCGAGCTAAAACTCACACTTAGACAATTGAGCATATAACTTCTTCTCCCTCATTGTCTGGAGTACGATCCTCGGATGCTGCTCATGATCCTCCTAGTTGCATGAGTAAACCAATATATCATCAATGAATACCATGATGGAAGAATCAAGATATGGCTATAACATAATGCTCTTCAAGTGCATAAAGGCCGCTGGGGCATTGGTCAGTGTAAAAGAAATCACCAGAAACTCATAGTGACCATAGCAAGTCCTGAATGTCGTCTTCGAAATATCTAAATATCGGATCTTCAACTGATGGTAACCCGACATCAAATCAATATTCAAGAACACTCTAGCAACCTGAAGTTGATCAAATAAGTCATCAATGCATTGTTGTGGGTACCTGTTGTGAAAAGTAACCTTGATCAACTACTTGTAGTCAATACACATACTCATAGTACCATCCTTCTTCCTTACAAATTGAACTGGTGCACCCCAAGGTGACACACTAGGCTTGATAAATCCCTTATCTAGTAGTTCCTGCAGTTGTTCCTTCAACTCCTTCAACTCTATAGGTCCCATGTGGTACAGTGAAATAGAGATGGGCTAAGTTCCGGTACCAAGTCAATACCAAAATCAATTTCCCCATTGGGTGACATGCCCGACAGAATTGCTAGAATCACAATAGGAAAATCCATCCCTACCGGAACTAAATTGATGATAAGAGTATCAGCAATAACATCCCTCACAATGGCCAAGTACGCCAAACATCCTTTCTCAACCATTCGTTGAGCCTTCAAATGTGAAATTACCCTACTAGGAACATAATCAAGGGATCCTCTTTACTCTAACCTCAGCACCCCCGGCATTGCGAATGTCAAGGTCTTAGCATGACAATCAAGGATAGAGAGATATGGCGACAACTAGTACCATGCAAAGCAATAAAAGATCAACTCTCATTTCATATCCCCTAATAGTCACCATACAAGACCGATATACACGGTCCACAATAAAAGAATCACCCACTGGTGTAGATACATAAACAAACATAGTTAAAGAATCATAAGGCATATCCAAATAACGAGAAAAATATGATGTCATATATTAATAAGTGGAACCAGGACCAAATAATACTGAAGCATCCCTGCGGTGCACTAAAACAATACCTGTGATCACAGCAGCAGAAGCAACTACCTCTGGTCTGGCAGGAAATGCACAGAAATGATCCTGAACACCACCTGACTTACCTCGCCCTCTGGGGTGAACTCAACCTACACGACCTCTGCCCCACGCTGGCTGGGCGGGTGGTGTAGCAACTGGTGCAAGAGTCATTGTCTGGCCTCCCTATGTGTCTCCTTGGTGTGCACCGACTTTGTTTGTGAAAAAGAAAGATGGTACTATACAGATGTGCATTGACTACAAGCAGTTGAATAAAGTTACAATAAAAAACAAATAACCTTTGATGCGCATTGATGATTTATTTGACCAGCTCCAAGGAGCTAGAGTATTTTCCAAAATTGATTTGAGGTATGCGGATTACCATATGAAATTCGATATTCAGGTATTCTTAAGACAACATTCAAGACCCATTATGGACACTATGAATTTCTCGTGATGTCTTTTCGGCTGACCAACGCCCCAGCAGCATTTATGCACTTAATTCACAGTGTATTCCAGTCGTATCTTAATTCGTTTGTCATAGTATTTATTTATGATATCCTGGTGTACTCATGTAGCTGTGAAGAGCATGCACATCATTTGAGAATTGTACTACAGAGGCAGAGGGAGGAGAAAATTTATGGCAAATTCACCATGTGTGTGTTCTGGCTTAGTTCACTAGAATTCTTGGGACACGTGGTGTCTAGAGAAGGGATATGTGTAGATCCGAGGAAGATAGATGCAGTTCAGAGTTGGCCCAGGCCATCTTCAGCTACTAAGATTCAGAGTTTTCTTGGGTTGGCCGAATAATATTGTCGCTTTGTGGAAGGTTTCTCATCCATTGCCACGCCTATGACCAAATTGACCAAGAAAGGTGTTCCATTCAGGTGGTCAGATGAGTGTGAAGAGAGCTTTCTGAAGCTTAAGACTGCCTTGACCACAACTTCAGTTCTAGTTTTGCCTTCAGCGTCGGGTTCTTATACTATATATTATGATGCTTCTCGGATTGGTATTGGGTGTGACTTAATGCTGGAGGGTAGAGTAATTGCTTATGCTTTGCGCCGGTCGAAGCCACAAGAGAAGAACTACCCTATTCATGATTTGGAGTTGGTAGATATTGTTCATGCATTAATGATTTGGAGGCACTATCTCTACGATGTGTCTTGTGAGGGATTTATAGATCACCAGATCCTATAACACTTATTCAAAAAAAAGGATCTAAATTTAAGGCAGCACAGATGGTTGGAGCTGCTAAAGGACTGTGATATTACCATTTTGTATTATCCCAGGAAGGCCAATGTGGCGGCCAATGTCTTGAGTAGAAAGGCGATGAGTATGGCTAGTCTTGCATTTTTTCCTGTTGGTGAGAGACCACTTCCATCAGATGTTCAGGTTTTAGCCAATCAGTTCGTGAGGTTAGATGTTTGGGAGCCCAGTCAGCTTCTAGCTTCTGTAGTTTCCTGGTCTTCCTTATATGACCGCATCAGAGAGCGCCCATATGATGATCCCATTTTCTTGTCCTGAAGGACACTATTCAGCACGCTGATACCAAAGATGTTACTATTGGAGATGATGACGTGTTAATGATGTAGGGTCAGATTTTATACGGAACGTAGATATGCCGCGTGAGTTTATTCTTGAAGAGGCCCACAGTTCGTGGTATTTCATTCACCCGGGTGCCGCAAAGATGTATCATGACTTGAGGAAGCATTATTGGTGGGGAAAGACGAAGAAAGATATAGTGGGGTTTGTAGCTTGGTGTT
This sequence comes from Nicotiana otophora, assembly GCA_000715115.1. NCBI lineage: Eukaryota > Viridiplantae > Streptophyta > Magnoliopsida > Solanales > Solanaceae > Nicotiana > Nicotiana otophora. Next base: position 3,233 of record AWOL01S0055893.1, on the reverse strand, counting down.
TAAATTGTCATCAGGTGAAGTACGAGCACCAGAGATCGAGTAGATTGCTTCAGAGAGTTCAAATTTCGAAGTGCAAGTGGGAGTGGATCACCATGGACTTCGTAGTTGGGCTCCCATGGACATCGTGGAAGTTTGATGCTATTTGGATGACTGTGGATAGATTGACCAAGCCCACGCATTTTATTCCAGTCGGTACTACTTATTCTTCGAAGCGGTTAGCTGAGATTTATATCCTCGAGATTGTTTGCCTTCACGATGTGCTAGTGTCCATCATTTCAGATAGGGGCATGTAGTTTACATCATATTTTTGGAGAGCAGTGCAGCGAGAGTTAGGCACACAAGTTCAGTTGAGTACAACATTTCACCATCAAATGGATGGACAGTTCGAGCGCACTATTAAGATATTGGAAGATATATTACGCGCTTGTGTTATTGATTTTGGGTGTTCTTTGGATCCGTTTCTGCCGCTAGAAAAGTTTGCCTTATAATAACAACTACCAATCAAGCATTCAAATCATAACATATGAGGCTTTATATGGGAGACGGTGTCAGTCTTCAGTAGGTTGGTTTGAGTCGGGTGAGGCTAGGCTATTGGGTACTGACTTAGTTTAGGATGCTTTGGAAAAATTTCGCACGGCGCAATCTAGATAGAAGAGTTATGCTGACTGGAAGATTCGTGATGTTTCTTACATAGTAGGAGAGAAGGTAGTCAGAACATCGCCTATGAAGGATATTTTATGATTCTGGAAGAACGACAAGTATAGTCCTCTGTATATTGGGCCTTTTGAGGTACTTGAGAGGATTAGAGAGGTGGCTTATAAACTTGCATTTCCGCCTCATCTATCGGGTGTTCATTTAGTGTTTCATGTATCTATGCTTCGTAAATATGTCAAGAATCCGTCTCATGTTATGGACTTTAGCAGAGTTTACCTGGATGTTAATTTGAATTACAATGTGGAGCCGGTGACTATTTTGGATCGGCAGGTTCGAAAGTTATGATGATATAACATAGCCTCAATGAAAGTGCAGTGGAGAGGTCATCCAATTGGAGAAGCTACTTGGGAAACTGAGCGAGAGATGCGGAGCAAATATCCACACCTATTTGACACTCCAGGTATAATTCTAAACTCGTTCGAGGACGAACGTTTGTTTAAGACGTGGAATGTAACGACCTAACTGGTCATTTTGAGTATTGCATCCCCATTTCCCCATTTATTGCTTATTATGTGTTCAATTATAGTTATGTGACTTGTCGTGGAGGTTTCAGAATGAATTGGAACACTTAGTTCAAAGATTTAAAGCATAAGTTGAAATAATTGACAGAGTGAAGAATTATGTGTAAACGGCCCCGGAATAGGATTTTGATGGTTCCAATTGCTCCATACGGTGAATTCTGACTTAGGAGTATGTCCGGATATATATTTAGTAAAATTTTGCTTGTAATAGAGCAAAAAGGAAATTTAAGTTTGGCAGTTTGATCGTGGAGTTGACTTTTTTTATATCAGTGTCAAAATTCGATTCTGGAAATTTGAATAGGTCTGTTATGTCATTTATGACTTGTGTGTAAAATTTGAGGTCAATCGGATTTGATTTGATAGGTTTCTGCATCGAATGTACAAGTTAGAATTTGTTAGTTTTCATAATGCTTTAATTGGGGTATGCTTCGTGTTTTTAGCATTGTTTGATGTACTTTGAGGCTTCGGCTATATCCGTATTATGTTTTAGGACTTGTTGGTATATTTGGTTGAGGTCCAGGGGGCCTCGGGTGAGTTTCAGATGGTTAACGAATCGCATTTTGGACTTGGAGTTTTGCTGAAGTTTTTCTGGTGCGCTGTCTGGTTTCCTTCTACGCGATTGTGTAAGAAGGGCTGCGGTCACGCAGGCTAAATTGGACATCTTGAATTTTTATGCTATACGATTGGTTAGGTAAGTTCACGATTATGAAGCTGTTGGCCATCAGTACTACACGAACGTGTGGATTAAGCTGCGTTCCCATAGAGTGAATGAGGCAACTGGAAAATTCATATATTGTGCTATGCGATCGCGCAGGGTGGAGGAAGTTGTGGTTCGTGATCGCGTAAAGGGATCCGCGATCACGTAAGATAAAATGATAGCACAGGAAAATTGTTCTTCGTGATCGCGTGAGTTGGACCGCGATCGCATAGTGCAAAATGACTGGGCAGCAGAACTTATGTTATGATCGTCTCATTTTCCATTTTTGACGATTTGGAGCTGGGGAAGAGGCAATATTTGGGAGATTTTCAATGGAAATATCGGGGTAAGTGTTCTCAACTCAATTTTGGTCAAATTACCCGAATCTATCGTTATCTTTAGCATTTAATTGGTGTTTTAATTTGGAAAAAAATTGTGAAAACTCTTAAGGTTAAATTGAAGATTTTAGGGTTGAGTTGGTGTTAGCATTTGGTAAATGTTTTATGGTTGGACTCGTGGTTAGATGAGCGTTCATATTTTGGGACTTTTGTTGGGTTCCGAGATGTGCGCCCCACTAGCGATATTTGAGGGGAATTTCGGATTTTTTTTAAAATTTTGTATTTTTATATGGAATTAATTCATATAATTTGTGTTGACTGTATCGAATTAATTGTGACTAGATTCAAGGCGTTCGGAGGATTGATTCACTAGGCATGGGCATATTCGAATAAAGAATTACATGGTTTGAGGCAGATAACATTTCTAAACTTTGTTCTGAGGGTATATATTCCCGAAAGTACGTGGTATGTGACTGGTTTGAGGTAACGCACTTGCTAGGTGACAGGAGTGTGGGCGTGCATCATAGAATTTGTAACTTAATTGATTCCGTGAAATCTCATAATCACAAATTCATGTCATTATCCACATATCATCCACATGTTAGAGGAATTGAGCTGAGACTCATATTAAAGCTCATGTTTAGACTACGTGCTGATATTTTTGGGACCCGTAGAGGTCGTACTATTGTTGAATTAATTGTTTACAAATTTAATTTATACTCAGTAATATCTATTATTTGCATATCGTATCTCAGTCTTTGTGGCCACTCATTGATACATCATATTATTTTGTCGGGCTGGTTATCATGACATTGTGAGCCCGAGAGACTAGAGAGGTTAATGACTGAGTGAGGCCTTGGGGCGGATTGTGAGTTATCTCTATTGATTTATGCCTAGACTTGGCTTATTATATCGCTTGGGCTGAAGGAGCCCCTCCGTAGTCTGCACCCCACACAGTGAGCG
>AWOL01S0055887.1:0-43285 GCA_000715115.1 Nicotiana otophora | reverse complement strand
CTGAAATTGGAATGCAACTCTGTCCACAAATCTCATATTTATGCAGAAATCGAGAAAGAACTGAACCCTTAGGAATTGTTTGGCACAGTGGTAGGATATGCAATGAAATTAGTTATTCCACTTTTTACATGAGATAATTAATTCTATTATTTTAGTATAAAGTTCTATCTGGATTAGCTAATACTCTAAATTATCAACAACAATAATAATATACTCAGTATTATTTCACATCATAAGATCTGGAAAGGATAGTGTATACAAAAACCTTACATCTACCTTATGAGAATAAAGAGATTGTTTCCAATAGACTCCGACTAAACCTCAAACCAAACATAGAATAAAGTTAATATTAAATTTTATCCCTGTATTATTATTCTTATCTCGTATACCACCCCTACGTCAACAGTTTACTGCTTTTACAGGTCAAAACTCGTAAGCTATATATCGGATAACTTTATTGTTGTTTTAAGTGTAGAATCATAGTTTAATAGTATTACACTTTATAATTATCGAATGAAGAGCAATGAGTCGAAAGGTGATACAAAGGGGGAGGGGTCCAGATGGGTTTTCAAGTTTCTGAGCAGCGACAGTAGAAATAGGCACCTTTTTCTGGCAACGTAGGGGTAGCTGTTGGCTNAAAAAAAAAAAAAAAAAAAAAGGAGTAATAAAGATAGAGGTCAAAGTTAGGCAATCATGTAACGAGGTCTTAGTCTAATGATTAAAAGAGGGAAAATAAATCAACATTTGAAATTTATCAAAGTATAAATTTATGCCCGGTTACAATATTAATTTATTTCTATGAGCTAGAAAGCCACGATATTTCTAAATTATATTGAACTTTAAATTTTGATCAACGATACTGATAAAGGGTGGAAGCCAGCGTTACTCTTGCAAAATAGAAATTTTGAAAAAGATGTGGAGATAATGCCAAAAATAATTGTTGTATTTGGAGGTTGGTTTAAAATAGTCATTTAAATTAAATTTATGTAGCTTTAGTACTTTTAATTTATTAAAAGTTAAACATTTTGTATCTCTTTTATACTTAAAACATACGAGGAGAGTTATATTTAGCGGAATATATTCATGATAAAAAGCATGTAATCTATTCAAGATCAAAAACATTTCTGGACAAAAGTTTTCTGATTCATCTTCTCCAATTTGTACCTTAATTAAGAACAACCCTACTATAAACTTAAAGGAGTAAAGCGGCTCAAGTCTACAATTTAAAAACTACTACTTATATTAGATGAACCATCAAACAAAAAGTACAACTTTTATCAGTTTTTCTAAGAATGTATATTTCCAACAGAGCAAGAGTACTATTTTTTTTTTTCGCTTATCCGATGTTTGATATCTGCATTGAAAAATATATTTTTTCTTTTAATTGATCTTATGTAATACAAATTCAAATTAGTCGATATCTCAATATTCATATATATTCAAGATCTTCTATTTTTTTCAAATTATATCATATAAATTGAAATAAACGGAGTACGTGAAGTGTTGAAAAGAAAAACATTTCTGGAGGAAAAAAATGAAAACAAAATGTAAATGAAGTGTGTGAATAGGATTAGATACATTCAAAGAGGGCAGGTAGGGGGGAGAGGACATGTCGAAGAGGGTGTGCAGTGGCTAAGCTAAGGCCAAGGCGGTGTCAGAGGCTCAGCTCAGACCCCGAAAAGTAACGTAGCGTTTGACATTTTGCTTTCAACGGGCATCATCATTCTCAGCTTTTTCTGCCTTTGCTTTTTTCCTCTTTGGATCTTCCCTTCACTTCTCTTTTCTTTCTGTTTTGAGTTTTGACTCTTGCCCCCCTACTACTCTGCAACCCATATAATAATACCTACTCCTTTATCTTGAACTCTCCCCCAGCCCCATGACTAGACCAGATTCTACAAATCACATTCTACTTTCTATATTACTATAATCACGTCCTATTCTCTCGTATCTCTTAAAACAAACAGAGATAAGATCTGTATATACACTACTTTCTTTAGATCACACATACGGAGATATACTTAAGGGTCGTTTGGTTTGAATATGATTTATGTCGAGATAAGTTATGCTTGAATGAGTTATGCTGAGATTAATTATTTCGGTATTATTTTTTATCCACTGTTTAGTAGGTTGTATTAAAAATGACAATTGAATAATTTCTAAGAAGAAGGTATAAGTTATTCTGACACTAATTACTCCACCCTCTATAAGATATAAGTATCTCGGTACTAATTATAATTCCTGCTAACCAAACAAAGTATTAAGATGGTATTAAATTTTTATATCAGCACTATACCTTCTTATACCTCATAAGTCATACCAAACGACCCCTTAATGTGTTGTTGTTGCCTAATAGAGCTAGTCTGTATATATTGCTTGCTTGGTCATATAAAAAAATTAGATCGATCGAAAAGTACTTGTAAATTTATAAGTTAAAAAGCCTTGTAAATTTATAAGTTTTTTCCTTTTTTCACCCAAAAAATTAATATACTTCCATCGTTTCATTTTATGTGAGTATTTTGGAAGTATGAGGATGAAAACACTTAATATTCGATATGAATTTAGGTATATTTTCTTTGATTTTTTAAAATACAGTTTACACATCTAAAAGTGACGTGAAAATATAGATTTGTATGGTTATAATAATTTAAAATACTTAAAAAGAGTTCGAAAAATGTACGAGTAGCAAGAAAAATTGATTGTCTCCTCAAATATTAATAATGTGAGATAGGACAAAAGAGATGAATTCCTATTTATGACTACTACCATTTGATTGATGACCGTAAGTATTTGATAAAAAAAATTATGACAGCCCACACTAAAGCATGCAAGAAGCAAATAGAGTGGCGAATTAGTTTATCTTTATGAGTAAAATTCATTTAAAGTAGCATGCAAGAAGCAAAATTAATGAATTGAAATAAATTAATGCAAGAACTTAGTTTCTCTATTTCAGATTAAAATTGAAAAAATAAGTATTTAAAGTTGAAACTGAAAAAGAATAACCGAATATAGCAAATAACCTCATATATTTTGCTACTTGTTTGAAAGAAAAACAAAATTACTTCTCATGTGTACCACTTGTCAACTTTAGATTAGTAGGACGGGTGTACACGTTGAATGCTAAATTTAAATTTAAGTGATAAAATCAAATAAGATGAACTTCAACATTGAGTTATTAGAGAGACCATTGTTTTACAATTTTTTTTTGAGTTTGCGTGCACCTTGGCTAATATTTTGCATAATACATGCTATGTCTTATCAGAATATATATAGAACAATTCTATCCACCAAGACTAAAACGGATGTGGAAAACTCACATTGTGGTTTCGCTTCTATTGAAATTAGAACCTGAAACATCATCATTCTCTCCGTTTTATTGACAATTCGGTCACACCTTTGGGTGCAAGTCCAATGGCGGATCCACGTTATGTGTTATGGGTGCTTAAGCACCCATTCCTTTTGAAAACAAACACTATTACTTATATAGAAAAATTAGTAATTTATACAAATATATTAATTAAGCACTCTGTCTAAGTAGTAATTATCAAACTAAAAATAGCTTAGCACTCATGATTTAAAAATTCTGGAGCCGCCACTTGTTGCAACCATTGTCCTTACAATTTGTATAGATGGAATTGAAATGGAAAACATTGCTCAAGTTCAAACAAGTTATGGAGTAATTCTCTATTGGAAGATCATCATACCACAGCTAGTACACTAAGCAAAACAACGTGCAGAATTTACTATACCATCATCACTATAGGCCAAAAAAAAAAAAAAAAAAAAAAAATGGACGTACAAGATATTCCGTGTTTACGCATGGTCCGGAGAAGGATCGCATTCCAAAGAGTGTGATATAGACAGTCTGTTCTAATATAAATATTAATGGCTTATTTCACGGCTCGAACACAGAGATAACTTTACCTAAGTTAGAGTAATTCTCTATACCAAAACTAGTACTTAGAAATTAAAGTGTTGACAACTCCTGTCCCAAAATTCTTGAGTGAGAGTAAGCTTGAGACATGAGTAGAAGCCCAAAAACGACCACTAAAATACTCAATTTTTGTCAAAGTTTTCTTCTCAGGATGATACGTAAACAAGACATCTTCCCCCAACTGAAACATGATCTCTCCATCTTGAAAAACTTTCAATACGTGTACCATTGTGTAGCAAAACCAATTGCACTCTTGGATTATGTTTATGACAATTTCTTTGGTCCAAGAACTTTGCACTCCATATTCTTTCATTACCCATATATCGAGATGACTTTTCGTGTTATTGTCACATAGGCAAAGATAATTTCCCAACACTCCCAAACTCCTATAATTTGGGTAGTGTCTATCGGTGTGAACACTTGGTGCGGATAAGTTTTTACGTTTCCTTTTGTTAAATTCAGGAGCCGTTGAAAAGGTCATAACTTTTTCCCGATTTAACTCTTCAGTATCCAAAGTCCACTCGTCCAACTCGTCGCGCATATCAATAAAACAAATTGACTCATTTCCTTCAACATCTTTAACCAACCAATGAAGCTTTCCATTGAAATATACCCCAGAATATCTACGTTCAAAACGTAGCTTAATATACCCTACACTACGCCAAAACCTTGTCCCAAGAGTGTACACTTGAACTTCAGACGTGTAATATTTTTCTTTATTGAGATTATGAGTTTCCACTTGATAAATCCTTATCACCTTGTATTCCATTCTCATAGGATCAAACCCAAAGCCATAAGTGACTAAGTTTGGGCAACCTCTTAGCCCTTTAGGCTCAGGAAGTTCGATGTATTGTCGAGTAGTTGGATTGAAGATATAAACAATATCAAGAACACTATTATCAAGAGGCTTATAATATAGACAAAGCAAACCATGTATTGAGCCAACTGGATAGAAATAAATATTTGGAAAATTGGTTTTGATGTTAAGGTGAAAATTTGGTTCAAAAGTGAGACGATGATAATGAGGTTTATTTTCCAAATTTACAAAGTTGAAGAGACTTGAACGGGAATGATTAAAATTATATATGATGAGGTTGGTAGGGGATTTTGAGAGATGAAGTTTGATAAACTCGGGGTGTGAGATTAGGTTTAGCCAAGATTTGCAAACACTTTGGCAAATAAAGATTGTTTTTGGTGATAATCTTAAGAAAATATCTTCCAAGATTGAAGATGGTAGATTCATGGTTGTTTGTGAAGGATTCGAGCACCCACGAAATAATTCACTCATAATCTAATAAATCTCGACACAAAAAAATAGATAGTCCCATCACTATTTATAATAATACAAAACCTACTTGAGTCGAAACAATAAAACCTATTTCAATATGGATTCTGAATTAAACTGAACTATCCCACTCCTAATATAATGTGGACTAGTCCAACCTTCGGTTTCTATAGATGTAATCCTCACAGGAAAAATACTTATTTGAACCCAATTCGTCCACCAAACTAAGTGCATAACTTCCATCTAAGGTGGGTTAATAATTATTTTACCTCATTTTTAATTATCAACCTTAACAAATAACAGAATTTGGTGCATGGGTCGAGTTCAAATTTTCCACCTCACACGCTCTGGTTTATTCATGGATAAAGAAAGAAGCATTTTCATACCAACATGCAGAGGCTGCCTTTCTTCTTATTTCTTTCACATAGTTTAATTTCTTATTTTAGTTTATCGTAGAAAAGAATGCCTTAAATTTAATTATCACCAACCCAATGACTGATGGACGACGGTGTGCCTTTTACAAACATTGTAACAAGACGTTACTCTTAACTGAGATTTTTTCCCCAACAGAATAAGATGTTAATGGATAAGTATCTTGTGTATTGTGTTTTCGACAATGTTGATGAATCAAGAATTGCTCTAAGAAAAAAAGAGGTTAAAGTCCAGAAGAATTGCTTTTCTTACTCACTGAAAGATTAGAGTATGTTTCTCTACTTTGCTGTCCCCTAGCTTCAGTCTTTGATAAAGTACCTCTTAACTGCAAATCCTTTGAAGTAACACTATTACTATTATCCAGAGGCTTGAGGCTTCATTGAGCCGAGGGTCTATCAGAAACATCTCTACCTTTACAAGGTAGGTGTAAGGTCTACGCACGCACTACCCTAACCAGACCTCACTTATGGGACTACACTGCGTTTGTTGTTGTTGTTGTTGTTGTTGTTATCAAACAGTTAATAAATCTTGCCTAATCAGAAAGATAGCCAATTCATGGACCTCAATCTAAATATCCAAATAATGTCAACATTAGAAGCATAATGAAAGTCATTACTGCTGAGACTTTATCTTGATCTGGGCATCAATCAATACAACAGGTGGTTACAGTATGAGATCGGGACTAAGCAGCACAGGGTGGATTAATCTGGTATAATTCAAGCAGTACAAACAAGGAAATGCCTTTGTATACAAACAAATGAGACATAATATCTTCATAAGCAATTGGCAGCAATAAAAAAATTGAATGAATACTTTCACTCATCTACTTGATCAGATGAAAGCGCTGGCTCTACAACAGGAGGTATACAATCCACCTTATACCGCAGGACCTGTTGCAAATCAAAGCAAAATAATCACCCAAGACGGTTATGTTTCTTTTACAAAAAATTAGGCAAAGTATCAAAGCAATCAATTGATTGATGCCAGTGCAGATTAACATGCACTTAAAGGCGACCACAGTATAAGCTACTTATTTTACTAGAGCAAGTTCTACCAGAACAGGAAAAGCCCATAGGCAACGGAAAGGAGCTGTTGTTTGATACGCTAACAAGATAGGACTGAATAATTCTAAAGGGGCAGTCATAACCTCAATGAATTAGGTTTCAATAATGTATAACTCACCTTCTTGAAAAATGTAGAATAAGAATTATCCCATATGAGTTTGTAGTGTCCAGCTAGAACCGTACAAAAGTTTCCCTGGAAAAAATGACTTTAAGGAGGTCCGGTAGCAAATCTACTAATTAGAATAGTAAAACAGCAAAGTATACTCACTTGGTCAGCATCATATCGTCGATAAGGTAAGATTTGCTGTGAGTCGAGCGTTTGATTGACAAATGAAAAAGTTCAAAACCAAAACTTGAGTCAGAGAAGAGAGAAAGAAGTATCTTGTAAAAGAAAGAAGATTAATTAAGGCATGTGATGCTAGCTAGTAAACCAAGAAATTGCAACAGACGCACTTTATGACAAAAGGGGAAAAGAAAGTCAAGTTGATACACTTTCATACCGTCTTCTGTCCGGAAAGATTCGTAAACTCCATGCTAAAGCCAATGTCCTATTACAAGAAAAATGAAGCCCAGATAACTTGGTTAAATAAATCTGCTAGTATCAGGCCTGAGTTAACTGACAAAACATATGTATATGTATGCAAGAGATCTATCACACATTCTCCAAATATACATGATTGAAAAATCAGCATATTCTCCCAACTGGTGCCGCTTATGTGCAGCTTAAGTAGCTTTTGAACAAGGAAAACAGAAGTCCCATAGCAAGACATAAAGGTAATGAAGAGGATAAGGAAATAGTTTCTTCGTGCTTCAAGAGATAGAAATTTGCTTCAGTAAAATTTCTCCTCGGGAAAATCTGTAAGTCAAAAGAGAGAACCCGTCTACTTCATATCAGTGGAAGTGAAAGATTTTAGGCCTGTAAGTTTGGTAGGCAGTGTATCATTACCAAACAGCTGTCGGAGAGGTTAAAAAAGGTTATATGCATGTTGATTTCTTAATCCTAGAATGATGTTATAAAGAGGAGGCAAATTACTGATGCAGCAGTCGTTGCCAAATAAATATTTGACATGAGATGGAGACAAGGTGAAACACGTGTTATGTGTAAGCCTGATGTGAAGAAAGAATCAAAGAAAGCATATGATGTCAAAGATATAATTAAGTAAATAAAATGCACTTCTCTAACAACTTAAGCTTTTAGATGAGACGCTCAACACTTCAACATGGTATCAAAGCAGACAGAGATCCTGGATTTCACAGTCACCCATTATCAAAAAGATTCCAGGTGCTTGGCCCCGTGAAAATGAATCAGACCCACATGTGAAGGAACGTGATGAAAACATAATCAAGTAAATAAAAATATGCTCTCTCTACCAGCTTAAACTTTTAGATGCGATGGCTACGCATTTTAACAACTATGTTAGCTGTAATTTCTCCTCCTTTACCAAAGGAAACCACTGAAATCTCTGAGTCACATACATAGTTGGGTAAGAAGGAAACCATAGAAAATCCTTTAGGTTTCCATAGACCACAGAGACGTAGCCAAAAGAAGCAGGAGATAACTAAGCCGGGCATCAATTTTCCAACAAATGGCCATGAATCTAAAGAAGGCAGTATATAGCATAAAAATCAACCAACACAGAAAAGGAAGCTGCTATAAAAGAAGTTGGATACCAATAATACCCAAATAGGCACATCTATAGGAAGATAAAAGGATATTACCATATCCACTCTGCCTTGAACCAAAGCGAAATCCCAAGCAATGTATGAATTTATGGCGTCCACCGTCAATGAAACCTAAGATAAGATTGACATAACATATATATAAATCAACTGTACATAGTTTTAACAACACCCAAATGAAGCTCTATAATATAAACTTTCAGGTTCTAGGTCATTCAAAGACAAATAGAGAAAATGTATGACTATCTAAGCAAAATCTAAAATGAACATGCTTTGAAATATAAACTTTGTCCAAAGTTGGATCAAAACACCAAAATCCCCCGCAATTGGTTGAGAACCAAGCAATATATAGTACCTAGATCTTGTACTTGATTTATGAAAAGAGTAATCAATAAGACTAAGATAACAAGACTCTTGGATGGTCATAGGTAGCTGACTCGCCAAAAGAAGTTCAAAAGGAGTTCTGAATTGAAGTTCAGAAGAAGTACGATTAGTTAAAAGATGAATACAGTGTGAATCACTTCAACCCGAAATTTAGGAGCAAAGGCAGCTATAAAGAGTGGAGAACGAATTACATTAACAACGATGTGATGCAAACGTATTGATGCAGGTGTGGACACAGAATTCAAATAGAAGCACAACTTTTTATTTAGAAAATTACAAAGTGCCAGGCTTGACAAATTTAGCAGTCCCATCACAAAAGAATCCAGAATATTTACCAGGAAGAAGAACATCTATTTTCTTTAACTATTGTTGAAAGATTTAGTGATTGATAATGATCTAAAATTTTAAAATTAAGTCAATACCATTCTCAAACTTGTAGACAAAAGATTTGGAGTTTTCATCGTGAACATTCAACCAAAAAGGAAAATATACCACAAACATCAACCATAAAGAACTACTGGGTAAGATACGACTATATAACATTTTTATAGCTCATGAAATAAAAGTAATGTCATTTCAAATACTATCTCACAAGCTTATTTGATCTCATTATACAACTCAGAGAAAATGTTTTAAGAGTATGTATGCAGTTAAAAGATCTATTATGTTTTGTACAAATTTTGTGAAAATTGACATGAATATACGTGCAACACATGTGACCAGCAACTATTTATAAAGACACACACACATTCACATACATACACACAAAGAGAGAAAAAAACTACAAACAGACATGACCTGCTTTGGAGTTAAAAAATGAGCAGCACCTATCTAAAAGAAAATATGACTTGGAGAAGTAATCCTCCCAAGTAAAAACAAACCTCATGAGTTTTTCCTGCTGGAACACTCACTTCCTTGTATTCGTCACTTTTTCTGCATTTGGAAACCAAAAGAAAGCTCTAGATCAAGTTCTGAAACTCATATCAAGTATTGTGTTATATTTTAGTCCAACAATGGCAAAATGTACATGAAACCACCATAGAAAGGAATTTTGGACATACCTGGCATCTAATGCACCAGCTTCTTCCGCAGTAATAAAGAAAGGGGAATTCGCAAATACGTCGCTGTAAAAAGTAAGTAAATCCAGTGAAACAAGTACCAAATTATACACGTACTCACTACACCCTCCGATTCAATGACAAAGTGTTCCTCTTATGATGTGAGTCACTATCTACATGTTTTGGCATACAAGATTAAGATTTGGCTAGGAAACATAGAAAATCCATAACAATCAGTATTGTTAAGGGTTAGATTGAGGCACACTTAAGCCTGAAGATACGTGAAGCCCAGGATGGGCACTTTGTGCTTGCCTATGTGGCGCTCTAATGCATACAGTGACATCACCTAGGAGTTTGCATTAAAGAGGGCATCAATAAACAATAAATATAATTGAAACAATGATATATTCAGATGTTGTACGCCACTACAGGTGGGGTCACCCCTGAGAATAGTTAAGGAATCAATGATATTATCACTTAATTAGAAAAATTAATTGTTAAAATAATATTATGAATAAATATGTTAGTAACCAAACATAGAAAATTAAAATTGAGTTCAAGAAAGCTTATCATTAAAATCTAAAATAAATACTTAAAATATTATCTGTCCATCTAAATAAGAAATGTAAAATGGTTTTTAGAATATAAAAAAGAGCAGCCCAGTGCACAAAGCATACCGCGTTTACGTAGGGTCTGGGAAGCATCCAATTCATTTGTTCTAACAATCTCTTCGTTCTTATAGTAATTTCTCTTACATTTTGCATATATATATATATATGAACAGACCCAAAGAATATTGAAGTATCAAGCAGAAATCTTAAAATCATTATGGAAGGTTAGTATTACTTGAAGCAAATCACAGAGAGAAGAGAGCAGCCGTAGTAACTTCACCCAAGCCTATTTAAAGCAACAGCATAATTTTTGCTACATGTTTGTAATGTAAATCAGAAAACTTTCTTTCAAATTTGAAAATGTGGGGCTGCAGTAAAATGACCTTGTGCTTGAGTGAACATATAGTAGGACTACTAGCAGGCTGACACCAAAGGGGAGTTTCTAGCTAGAGAAGATCCATCTTCTCTCTAGACACGGACCATCATTCAGCAAGTCTAAGTCCAACCAAGGAGTCAAATACCTCGTCAACCAAGCTAGGAAGTCGCACTTTTGCCAGCACGTGAAATTCTCATACGCGCTAGAGAGGAGGAAAATTCCAGCGAGTGACCTTAGTAATGGAGGATGATTGGGATCCAGATCAGGGGAAAAGAGACATTTTATAAGAGTGACCTTTCTCCAAAAATTTCGTTCTCCCTCCCCTAGTTTTCTCCGCTTTCATGTTTGCCCCAGCAAAGGCCCTCAATAGTTTGTAGGTAGTAGAGCTACTTCACAACCATGTTTTAAAGCAGCAACAACAATTATACCTTCAGTCTCAAACCAGTTGGGATCAACCATATAAATCTTCTATATCCATTCCACTATTTTTTTTTTATAAGGTAATGTAAATTTCATTAATCCACTATATTTGGAGATAGTCCATTCCATTACTCAATAGTACATCTTTTAAAGCAATTAGGGGTTCTGTAATCATACTTATCTCACACTTACATATAAATTGCTACTAACTTAAAGACCCCGGCAAATAATAGACTTCAGGGCCGTTTGTTTTGGTGCATAAGGTAGTATAGTACCTGTACTAAATTCAGCATTACAACAGCTTGTTTGGTATATTTTTTATTGTCTTTACCAATAATACAAGCATAAGTTATGCGGACTACGTATTAATTTTATGTGAGATAGAACTGGAAAAAGAATACGGGTATTAGTAATTCATAGATTAAAACATTAAAATGACAACACTAACCCTCATAATAGTATATATTGTACACAAACTTGTAATACCTCAAACCAAACATCTAACAAGAAATATCTCTGCATTACAAGCCCTACATTACTAATCCATGCATAACTTGTATCTAAACCAAACGACCCTTAATGTAAGTGTACCAACATGACTAGGACCTGATCCAACAAATTGTATCGTTTGTAAAGATCTTTTTTTTTTAAATTGATTTTTGTTCTTTACCAAGTTTGCATTGATTCCAAACGACTACAACCCTTCTGAGACAACTTCTCCATGTGATTTTAGGTAACTCGTCTCCTTTTAACATATGGAGGCAGCGCATTTGGAGGTCTGCGTAGGACATGCCTATGCGTGCTACTTGCACTTTGTGAAAACAGTGGTTATTTCTTATATTGTCTAATTTGTATGACGACCGCACATCCATCTTAACATCTGCATTTTTATGACACTAATCTTTTGGTAGCATTCACTGCCCATATAACATTCAACTTCCTCGCATGCATTTTTTCCCTGAAAACTCCTTGTTGTTTTGATAGTAGCATTCGGGAAAAAAGGAATCTCCTTTTTATGATGATCTAGTTAATGTCTCTTAGCTTTCCTATGCTCCATCATTTTGGGAATGGTAAGCCAAGGGAGGTTTCACAGTGCTGAAATATGTTGCTTAGCAAGAGAAAGTATGGTTATACTAGCTCTAAATTATACATGTAGGAATATATACACAGAGACATTCCTTTAGATGCCATCTACCCTTTATCATCTCCTAGTTATCATTACAAAAAAGTAGAAAGGAATTCAAAATTTTAACCTTTGAATTTGATAGTAGTCTAGATAGCTCATCTTTGCCTCGAGGCCAATAGCTAGAAGAAACAATGAAAAGAAGGCACGAATGGAGAAAGAGGGAGAAAATGAGTCTTTCCTTTATTTGGTTCGAAAAGTCAAGAGCGAAAGGGAAATGTTTCTCTCCAAACTAAAATTGTGAAACACAAAGGTAAAATAGCTTCCGCCCTTAAATTTTGTTCCTCCACTTTTAAGCAAACCAAAGAAAGAGGACAAACTGTAAGCATTCCCTTTGTTTCTCTTCTGTCCTTAGCTTCCACACATTGTATAAGTTGCTTACAATGATGTGAATGTCATCTAAGAAGCTACTTGAACGTTTTCTCCAAGTAATCATGAGATAAAGATATCATATTAGGAAAGACATTATAGAGCAATACTTAGACAGAAAGGATATTAGGTTAATCTATACTGATAAGTGATAACATGATTAGGCACAAGCTAAAGATAAGAAAGTATGGTTCTGGAAGCATTAAATACCCAATGAATTTGATGAATCTTTGGAACTCAGATGTGTAGACATCTACTGCTTCTTCCAAGACCGCCATTTGATCCTTTGATCTGCCCAAAAGGAAACACTACAAGGTTCAGGTGAAAAATGCTATTACCCTGTGAAGCAAGGATGCAAACTTTCTGAAAGAAATAATCAAATGCTTCTTGATTCAATCATTTGAAAGTACAACATATAGACAAGTCTTACAGTTTTCTAGCTTCAAAACGCCGCCATAGTAAAGAAAGAAAAAGACGAATGTTGAGCACCATTTTCGTGAGACTGTACAAAGGTGGACCATAACGTTGTCGCTGCTCTTCCATTGGCCTAGAGGTAGACAATTATCAAAAAGCAGTAGCCAGCATTAATATAGTCCATTCAACTCTTGAAGAATGAGCAAAGTTATAAAGAACATAATCAAAAAAAAAAAAATAGAATAAATAAGCTAAATGCAGAGAAAATAGATACCCATCATCATCATTTATTTTCCGAACAAAATCCAACAGAACCTGCAAGATAAAGTACAGGTGAATAGTTTTACTGAAGACCAGAGAATCAACATACTATCACTGGCATGAATATATTTTGAATTGAAACTATTTAATTTAACATTAGGGCTTCCAAATGGCCACTTGGCATCCATGAGGTTAAGTATTACTCTAAACAAAAGGTTAATGCATGAAAACAATAGGCTTGATTATAGAAACATTGACAAGAACATGGTAGGGAAAGGTTATAAAACCATTATGTTCTACTAAATGAATTGCAACATACTTGTGGCACTCCAACTAAATACTTCACCAGTGTCTTATAGACACCTGTAGCAGAACCCAGTTGAGCCAGTTGCCGCCTCCTGTTTGTTAGCATCTCAGCATGAGTCAATATCAAATCATATACTGGTTGCACCATCACAAAGATATGATAAAATAATACTTACCGTTCCATTTGTTGATTCCATAGTAGAGCATATCGATCACGAATACTTCCACCAGAGTTGATTAGAGCATCAACTTCAGCCTGCTTATTTCTCTCAGAACGCTCCCTCTGCTGCCTAATAAGAGTACCGCGGAAGTCTTGTGGCATGTACGTCATCACTACAGAAGTAATAAGAGCATCCAGATGATAAGCGAAGTCGAATAATTATATTGTAGTTTGGAACGTGTAAGACAATAGCAAGTTGCTGAGATATACTGCACATCTCTTCAACTTGGTGCTTGCCTTTGTAGGAGAATCCGGTAACCACATACTGTAATAGTTGACAATAAGCGCAGGGGCACCTAACTTTGGGTAATACTTTTCTTTTTCTGTTAATGTAAAAAATTTCTTAATATGAAAGGAAAATCATGTACTCCATACACAAGAATTTCATTAGTTCTTTAGCTCTGGCTTAGCCAATTATGTATAGAAGCCGGAATATTTTTTGTAAGCTCAAATGCCAAATCATGTACTTCTTGCATCTTCTTGATGCCAGCTATTGAAATCACTTACTTTATCAAAAACAATACTCCATACACAAGAAATATACAAAGTAGAAAATCAAATACAAAAACATATTTGTACAAAGAGCAACCAGTCATTTAAAAAAAAAAAAAAAAAAAGGAGCAACCAGTCATTTAAAAAAAAAGGAGCAACCAGCCATCATACATGACTGAGATACTACATTTACTCCAAAAATGTACCACAATAGAAGTTCCAATTACTCAAGCAAACATTCTTTCAATTCCAAACACCCCCTCTATTACTTTCCTTCTGTATTGGATAGTATACTATCACAATGTTTGAAGCCTGAAAACATAGATCCAACACCAAGAAATAACCTTCGAAGGTCTAAGTGTGCTCCAATATGAAGCGCTGGCTATTTGATGGAACGAAAGTAGTTTCATTTCAAATAAAGGAATACATCTCTAATGGTGAATTGGATGAGAAACTGAATATGAAGGACTACAACAAGATGGGATGGCAGAGATAACTGCAATTATGAGTTTTAAGAAGAAAATTCAATTGTTTTGCGCTTCAAGCTACTGTGCAAAGCCAGCCCGATGTTTTCTTCTTTTCTTGTTTCTTTTAGTGTTCGACGCCGCTCCTCAATCCAACAACCGGTGCCACTACTCCCGGACAATCATTTAGGATCACTCCTCCCCAGCAACCATTCATGAGTTGCTCTTTTCTGGAATTGTTCAAGCGTCGCTCCTCGCTCTATGATCGTTCAAACACTGTTCAGCTCTCCAGCGATCTTTCTGGTGTCACTAACTCTCCAGTGACCAATGCTGCACATTTACGCGACTGACACGATTCTTTTAACCTTGATTTTTCTGCCGTTGTCCTGACAATTCAAGTTCTGCTAATAATATCCTGGAGATTTGCAACACCGTATCTCTTTTCTTAAGCAACATTTGAGTTTGGCACAACATACACTATATCAAAGCATCCTTTTCACTAAACATGCATATATGCCAACTAAAAAGATAAAAGTTCTAAATCTGAGGACTCACATTCAAGAACTGTTCCCAAAACAATGTTCGTGTTATGAAGCTGAACAAGTTCCTGTCTAGTGGTAATCAAGAACTTCACACTATGATAATTGGAAATGAGTTTAAGATCATCGTCATCATTCTCGGATAAAGGCAAAGAAACTATGCCAAGGGCTAGAATGTTCCAAACAAAAGCTTTAGACTCAGTATTCTTAACCAACTCCAAATGGTGGGTTCACACATGAACACTCTTTTGATTATGGTGGTGGGGCGACTAAGGAAGTTGGAATCATGGAGGTGGGGAAAGAGTCATGGAGAGGAAGAGAAGTGAGGAGCGACTAACGTGTGGTTTGCAGGGAAAGGGGGAGTAGGTTGACAGTGGTAATAAGGAGAAGAAAGGAGGAGAGTGGCAGAGCACACTATGTCGATGACGGTGCATTTTAGTGGGGGACTAATGATAGAGAATGAGAGGATAGATTATTTGTTGAGAGTGTAGGCCACACAAAAGAGTGTAGGTGCAGACTACATTTTGATACTTTCGATGAGCATTTTGGAAGCAGAAGTCCGTGTGTATGATATGGATGAGGTGACCAACACAATACAAGATGAAGTTCCTTGGTGTATGATATTTGAGGTCGATACTGTGCTAATTGACAACAGTGAGGGTATCAACGAAAAGCTTGAATTATGGAAAACCACTCTAGAGAGTAAGGGTCTTAGGAAGAGTAGAAGTAAGACTGAATATATGCACTGCAAGTTTAGTCAAAATACAAAAAGTGAAATTGAGGTGATATTAGATAGGATTATGGTGCCTAAATGCAAAAAATTAAGATATATAGGCTCATTATTCCAGGAGAATGGAAATACAAAATGAAGATTTTACACATGGAATCAAATTGGATGGTTGAAATGGAGACGCGTTATAGGTGTGCTATGTGATAGAAGGATGCCTAACAAAGTGAAAGGTAAGTTCTATAGAACAACTATAAAACCAACAATGCTATATGAGAGTGAATGTTGGGCCGCTAAAGTTCAACACATCCGCAAGATGAATATCGCAGAGATGCATATTCTAAGATAGATGTGTGATCATACAAGATTAGATAAGATTAGAGATGATCACATCCGCGAGAAAGTTCAAGTAGCACATATCGAGGATAAAATGAAGGAAGGTCATTTGACATGGTTTGGTCATGGGGATCCATGCGACTTAGCAAAAGATAGGGCACAATGGAAGAAAAGATCTATATAGGCGGTAGGTATTAGTAAAGAATATGTTTTACACATTAGCACTTTACTATAGGTCTTATGCTTTCTATGAGTGGTTTAGCCTTTCAAAGTTTTATACATAACTTCTAAGTAATACTTTTTATTTGTATTTGCATAATATTGACATGAGGTGATTTAAATGGAGTAACGTGGTCAGTGAAGATTCACATAACCGACTCCAACTTGTTTGGGACTGAGAGGTGTAGTTGATATTGTTGTTGTTGTTAAGCGTAAGCAACTTAATTCCTTTCGATTATGTAATGCAATTCTAATTTTGTGGTGTGATGCATAAGGGATCTCAAAGCGGTTCCTATATGTTTTTCTTTTTCCTCCTCCCATCTCCACTGCATTCAAATCACCTATTTAGCCTTGAAAATAGATCCTGCTTCCCATGTTTCCCTACTCCCTATGCTTAAAGCTTCCTAAGGTATAATCCATCACCAATGCCCTTATACCTAATGTTTCTTACCTTTTCATCATATCATTTTACTGGAACCTAGTAGTTAGCACAACTCATCCAATATTTGATTCCCCTTTACATAGCGGAGTTCGACTTTAGAACAAACAAGGAGCATTCGCCCATACTGGCTCAAGAAGGAGCACCCAGGTGACGACATTCTTTTACTTAATTATCAGGAATAGAGAGTAATGATGTCTCATAAACTAACAAATCCAGACTAAAAGCAAACAATCTAGATAGATCTGAATATATTATTCATAAATTGGCAGTAGCTCAACAATTAAGAAGCACAGAAAGACCAACCAGTGTTGAATACAAACTCGGAATTCCTTGATTGGAAAGTCTCCAAAACCTTCAATGTATTTCGAAATTTTTCCCCAAGCCGTCCAAGAAGAGACACAAGTTCAGCATCTTCAGCGGTTGACTGCGATTTGAGCTGAAGAACACCAGAGAAAGATGAAATATTTATTTTTTCGAGACAAATACAGAATGTTTTTATCTTTGCTCAACCCTGTGTGAGGAATTCAAGTACAGAAAAATCATATTTTTTGGGAATGAAGCAAGCCTTGGGACAGAGTGGTTACAACTAACTAAGCCAAAAACAAATGACATCACTAGCAGTCAACTGAGGCCTTTTCAGAAAAGCTAAAACTCGAGTTCTGACAACTGTATATCTCACCACTGGTGGCCAGTTGGAGCTTTCCGATATGAAAAGTATTTCTTCAATCTGTTCTCGATTCTTCCACAAATTCTCATCAACTTTGTGAGGAGGGGGCCGTTCTGCTTCACGGACTAATGAACTTTCTCCTGTCAAATCAAATCAAATGAGAGTTGCCGCACAAGTGGAGTTCACAAACAGATAAAGAAATACAGGACTGCTTTTATTAACATAATCTCATTCTCATTTCAGTATCTGCAAGTTAGTAAGTAGACAACATCAATCAGGGAAAATGCTTTTCAGCTAATCCTCCATAACATAAATCATGGAAAATACTAAGAAAACTACTGAGAGAATTAGTAAAAGAGTACTGAAAATAAAACGAGATTAAATATAATATGTCATTTTCTAGGGGCCAACTTAGAGATTGCAGCATTAAATCAGATTCTTAATTGACCATCCGCTACTACCAACAACGGGGTCAGAATCACATATTCGTACTATAAGGACAGCTGTTCGCCTGAATGAAGCTTGCCACGCATCAATTTTATGATTAGTAAATGCAACATGCATAGTTCTCTTTATCTTTTAAGGGATAAAGATTAGTGGGGACGCGAGCGCTATGTGGACGACGACGGCGAACTGTATAAGGGAGGCGGCAAGAGAGGTGTTAGGGGTCTCGAAGGGTTACTCTGACCAGCACAAAGGCGACTGGTGGTGGAATAAGGTGGTCCAAGGTAAAGTGGAAGCGAAGAAGGTGGCATACGTGAAGTTAGTAGGGAGCACATGCGAGGAGGAGAGGAGTGCGAACAGAGAAAGATATAAGGTAGCTAGGAAGGAGGCGAAGTTGGCGGTTACGGAGGCTAAGACGGCGGCGTTTGGTCGTCTGTACGAGGAACTGGGAGACAAAGGCGGGAAGAAGAAGTTATTCCGACTGGCCAAGGCGAGAGAGAGAAAGGCTCGGGATCTGGACCAGGTGAGGTGCATGAAAGACGAGGACGGAAGAGTATTAATGGGAGAGGATCAGATTAAGTGGAGATAGCAGACTTACTTTCATAGACTTCTGAATGAAGAGGGGGATCGGACATTGTGCTCGGTGAATTGGGGCATTCCGAGAGTCACTGAGACTTTAGGTACTGTAGGCGCATATAAGGTCGAGGAGGTCGTGGGGCAATGCGTAAGATGAGTATGGGTAGAGCAATCGGGCCAGACGAAATCCCGATAGAATTTTGGAGGAGTGTGGGTAGAGCAAGCTTGGAGTGGCTGACTGGGCTATTTAATGTTATTTTCAGGACGAAGTCGATGCCAGATGAGTGGAGGTGGAGCACGGTGG
This sequence comes from Nicotiana otophora, assembly GCA_000715115.1. NCBI lineage: Eukaryota > Viridiplantae > Streptophyta > Magnoliopsida > Solanales > Solanaceae > Nicotiana > Nicotiana otophora. Next base: position 24,081 of record AWOL01S0055887.1, on the reverse strand, counting down.
TTCCGTTGTACAAGAACAAATGTGATATCTAGAGTTGTAACTATAAAGATATCAAGTTACTAAGTCATACCATGAAAGTCTGGGAGAGGATGGTAGAAGTGAGGGTGAGGAGGACGGTGTCTATATCCAACAACCAGTTCGGGTTTATGCCGAGTCGTTCGACTACGGAAGCTATCCATTTTATTAGGAGGTTGGTGAAGCAGTACAGGGATAGAAAGAAGGATTTGCACATGGTGTTTATTGATCTGGAGAAAGCGTATGACAAGGTCCCTAGAGAGGTTCTTTGGAGATGCCTGGAGGCTAAAGGTGTGTCGGTTGCCTACATTAGGGCGATTAAGGACATGTATGATAGAGCTAAGACTCGGGTTAGGACAGTGGAAGGCGACTCGGAGCATTTTCCGGTTGTTATGGGATTACACCAAAGATATGCGCTCAGTCCGTTCTTATTTGCCTTGGTTATGGACGCACTGACACGCTACATTCAGAGGGAAGTGCTATGGTGTATGTTATTCGCTGATGACATAGTTCTGATCGATAAGACACGAGGCGGCGTTAACAAGTGGTTGGAGGTTTGGAGACAGCAGTGTTGTCAAAGGCGCGCTTAAGCCCTGAAGCGAGGCTCAAAACATGTGGAGCACTTCGCCTCGCTTTGTCTGTGCTTTAGTATCGCATCAAGGCTCTAAGGCATACTTTTCCTTGCCAATGAGTGTAATCCTGAAAAGGCGACATTAAACAATTGATATTTCACTTTCTCGTAAATTTTTTCCAATTTCTTCGTCCATATATTTGTTATTCATGCTTATAATTATTAGTCTTGGACTACGTATACATATTTTTACTTTTTCTCCGGTTGCACCTTTTTTCATTAAAGCCCACGCTTTATTTGCGCTTTGCGCTTAAAGCCTCAACGGACCTTAGAGCTTTTTTGCGCTTTTCGCCTTTGATAATACTGGGAGACAGGCCCTTGAGTCTAAGGGGTCGTTTGGTAGGATGCATTAGCTTTTGTATTGATAATACCTTGTTTGGTTAACTTTTTGAACATATGCATTATTTATGCAAGCATTAGTTATACACCCTATTTGGTATTATCATATGCATAACTAATGCATTAGAAACCATGGTATTAGCAATGCAATGGGTTTTAATGCATGCATTAGCTTAGTTAAAGACAAAATTGTCCTTCAAAATTTATGCTTGATTAAAATATATTATTATATTAATGCAAGTTTGAAATAATCCAAAAAAGTGGGAAATAAAGTTATATCACTAGTAAATAAATAAATACTTAGCATATTTTCTTTTTTATAAATAAATATTACTACAATATAGGTAAACAAATCAAATAATTTTTTAAAATCTTTTTCATATAAAAACATTCCTCAATTATATGTTTCTTTTAAAAAGATAAAGTGATGGACTGGTTATGAGGGTATTTTTGTAAACAAACAACTCTTTTAGAAATTGTGCAATGCTTTAATACATCAAACCAAACAATGGATAAGAAATATGTCGGCATAACTAACACCAGCATAACTAATGCAAGCATAACTAATACCAGCATTACTAATACATATTATTCAGCATTATTCTTATACACTCTATCAAACGTATACCTGGAGTGCAAGTTCGGCGCGAAGCCGAGGGATGCGGGCACGGAAGTGAGGCTTGAATCACAGGTAATCCCCAAAAGAGGCAGTTTCAAGTACCTTGGGTCAGTTATCCAGGGGGATGGGGAGGTAGACGATGTCACACACCATATTAGGGTGGGGTGGATAAAATGGAGATTAGCATTTGGAGTATTGTGTGACAAGAAAGTGTCTTTGTTACTCAAAGGTAAGTTTTATATAGCGGTGGTTATACCGGCCATGTTGTATGGGGCTAAGTATTAGCCATTTAAGCACTCACATATCGGAAGATGAAAGTAGCAGAAATGAGGATGTTAAGGTGCATGTGCGGGCACACTAGGATGGATAAAATTAGGAATGAATATATTCGGGAGAAGGTGGGTGTGGCTCCTATGGATGACAAAATGCGGGAAGCGAGGCTCACATGGTTCGGGCACGTACGGATAGGGGTGGGCATAAATCCGAAAAATCGAATTCCGAACCGAACCGAACTGAATTAATTTGGTATTTCGGTATCAGTTTTTTTGGTATTTCGGTATACCTCGGTACAGAAATTGCGATATTTCAGTACGGTATTCGGTATTGAATTTTTGATATTTCGGTATACCGAAATACCAAAATATTTAAGTCCAAGTCAGTGTTGTCAAAGGCGCGCTTAAGCCCTGAAGCAAGGCTCAAAACATGTTGAGCGCTTCGACTCGCTTTGTGGACGCTTTAGTATCACATCAAGGCTCTAAGGCATACTATTCCTTGCCAATGAGTGTAATCATGAAAAGGTAATATTAAACAATTGATATTTCACTTTATCGTAATCTTTTTCCAATTTCTTTGTCCATATATTTGTTATTCATGCTTATAATTATTAGTCCTGTACTACATATACATATTTTTACTTTTTCTCCAGTTGCGCCTTTTTTCATTAAAGCTCACGCTTTATTTGCGTTTTGCGCTTAAAGCCCCAACAGACCTTAGAATTTTTTTGCGTTTTTCGCCTTTGATAACACTGGTCCAAGCCCAACTCTATTTCTATTTTCCAGCCCAATAAGCCTAAGCCCAATACCCCAAGCCCCCTAATTCCCTAATCCCTTAGCGCGCCTAGCGGCCTCTTTAGGCTTAGAGACAACATACTTACGTTAGCTTCTTCTGCTTACCCCCTTTCCCTTTTCTATTTTCTAACCCTAGAATAGCAGAGGGCGACATCGACTTCACGACCTCGGCGACGGCGACTCTTCTCCTCGGCGACGGCAGTGGTGTTTCAGTTTTAAGATTGTAACAGTCTAATAGAGGAGTTGACTTGGAGTCTTGGACTGTGTTAAGTGTTTTTTCTGTTCTTCTCAATAGTACTTGAAGGCATATTTTTGTACTTACTGTAGAAGTATTTTACAAGAAGATTAGTGCTTTTGTTAAATATGTTTTTGGCCATTGAAGTACTTTTGTTGAGGGTTGGCGACAAGGATTGATCAATTGCATCCTTGAATTTAATGACACAGTACCACTTTCACATGTTCTGTGGTTTCTGCATTGCTTTAAAAACTGAGAAACATCCATATTGTTTAACTTTCAAGATCCAATTACGTGTGTTTTTCATGAATGAGGGAATTGGCTTCAATTTCCGTGCAATCAAATTAAGTGTTATGTTAAATTTCATACTTATTTCAGTGGGAGTTCTTCATTGTTATGTGCAAATTAAGTGTTTTGTGCATCTAGTGGGACTGTGGGAGTGTTATAACTTATAACTGCATCATTAACAGGGACGGTGCGATACCGAAACCGTACCGAATCATACCAAACCAAACAAGAAAATACTGAACCGTACCGAACTACTTTGGTACGGTATTTGATATGCACAATTGATATACCGAATACCAAAATACCAAACCGTAATTCTTAAATACCGTACCGAAGTACCGAACGCCCACCCCTACGTACGGAGAAGAAGCCCAGATGCCCCGGTAAGGAGGTGTGAGCAGTTGGTTTTGGCGGGTACGAGAAGAGGTAGAGGGCGGCCTAAGAAGTATTGAGGAGAGGTGATCAGACAGGACATGGCATAGCTTCAGATTTTCGAGGACATGGCCCTTGATAGGAAGGTGTGGATGTCGAGCATTAGGGTTGTAAGTTAGGAGTTAGTTGAGCATTTTTCTACTTTGTACAGGTGTGAGGTTAGTCTGATAGGGTTTTGTTTTAGACGGCTAGTTGTTAATGTTGTGTTCACACTATTCTCCCGTTTTTCATTTCATTGTGTCGGGTCTTATCTACTGGTTGTTGTTAGTTCTTTCATCTATTCTCTGGTTCTTATGTTACTATCATTATTTCTATTGTTTTCTATTGATGGTACTGATATATTGTTTCTCTTTTCGTCTTCTTGAGCCGGGGGTCTACCGGCAACAGCCTCTCTACTCCTTCGGGGTAGGGGTAAGGTCCGCGTACACTCTACCCTCCCCATACACCACTTGTGGGATTTTACTGGGTTGTTGTTGTTGTTGTTGTTAAGTGAATAGCACATTTTCTAAGTCAGTAAGTGAATAGCTCTTGTAAATATCACTATCCTCGCAATCCTCTATCAGAGTATTGTTGCTAATCATGTCTCGGAATAGGTTATCCGGGCTATGCAGTAATCCTAAATTTTGCACATCTTCAAACATGCTTAGTATTAGCTAAAAGCACTTGAGACACTTCAAGGAATTCCATGCTATTGGTAATGTTTTAGCCGTATCACTATGTCGTGAAATCTGAGAATAACAGATGTGGATGGAGATACTTTAACTTCTAATAAACAATCCGCAAAGACCATTCAAGTGGTATCCCACGGAGATAAGCCTCAAGGGCATGGCATCCACAAAATTTGCTCGCCTATTTGAGAACCAGCTTAAAAGTTCTACATCAGTGGTTAACATGAAACAAATGCAAAGTTTTAGTGGCTGCCCTAATCAAGTCACTGCATGTGTTCAATGCAGACAAAATACTTCCGAAGATAACCAATAAACTGGTCTCACATTCCAGACCAGCCTCTCAACCCACGCTCCGAAAGAGGGCTCTCAACATACCTCACATGTGGAATAAGAAGCGTTGAATTAAGTGGCGGAGGCAGGACTTTCGCCGAGGAGATTCAAAGAACAAAAAAAATACACAATGCAATATACATAGGCGGATCCAGGATTTGAAGCTTATGGGTTCCTACCGTAATTTTAAATTAATATGCAATAATATCTGGGTTCACAGTTAGATATTTATAAATATTTAGTGAATTTCTTAATATAAATACAGGGTCTACGCAAAAGTTACTGGATTCCCAGGAACCCGTAGCCAATGCTCTAGGTCCGCCCCTGGCAATATATGCACATCAAATATAGCAAAGGGTTATCATCATATAATATATACACATAAAAAAATGACCTTATATACACAACCTAATTTTCCAGCGAAAGGGATTCGGGCCGACCGCCTAGCTCCACCTATGGTTGAACTAAAAACCAAATTATTCAGTAAAATACAACATTCTTCAGAGCAATGTACTCCTTGTTGCATGTGTTGGAGGCTTCCAGCCACCTCAAACCGAAGAGCAAGTGGGTTCCATTACACATTCTCATCCTAAAGGTCCACTATATCCTTGGGCATAACTCTCTCTATGCAATTCCATTACGGACCGCACTGGGTACTGTCCCCTGATATGTATCAAAGACCTTTTTTCCTACTGTATTAACACTTTCAGTCCAATTTGTTCATGAGTTCGATATCAATAGTTGTGAATAGACGCCAAGTTTCCATTTGAATTTAATTCAATAGATGATGATTCTATTGCACTGCTATTAACTTCAAGAGTGTAAATTTGACGAAAAAGATTACCTTCGGTCAAAGGAGAACCCTCATGCAGATCATTAGCCATTGAATAAATTTCATCAGAAAGACGAGAAACATCTTCAGAGAGAGGGGTAAATGGGTACTTATCATAATAAGAAGCCAAAAAAGCTCTTGTTATTGGCATCAGCCCCTCCGTTGACGCCATGTTGTAAGCTTATATGACTAAATAAATAGTTCAGAGGAAGGGATCAAACAATATAACTTATGCTTCAATCCGTAGAATCTGAAAGCCGGATCGCAACTCAGGGAACTATAAGGAAGAAGTAAAGGAAAGGGAGTGGGGCAATCGGCGGAAAGGAATTTTATTTTATTAGAAGGAATAATTCTGTTGGAATAATGCTTTTGTTTCCCAATTGAAAGGAAAAGGAGTTCTACCGTAAGTAAACCAAACGCGACGGAGTGTGTGTGTGGCGGAGCCCCCCGGGGGGGGGGGGGTTGGAAACCGACACATTACCGAGCAGGACAACATTTATCGCGCAATATTGACATCATGTGTTTGGTACGAGGAAGTAAAAAAAAAATCTTTTTGTTTTGGAAAATTTTGTTTTTGGTATTTGGTTATTTTGTAGATAATGTTTTTTTTACTCACAATGAAACACTATAATGCATTTTAAAAGAAAATTGTTTCTAATAAAAAGTAATTTTTGTCATACTCAATACACATATATTGCACGATTTTGCAAAACATGCTCTCTAACATAGAGTTATCTTATCTATACATATTTACTTTGTCAAAACACATAGTATAACAAATGTAACTAACTAATGATTATGCTTATTGGCGCTATATATAAATAGAGCAACGATATTGATAGACTAACAATGTAATTTATACGTAATCTATAAGTAGCCATCAATTTAATATTCTCACCAAACCACTATTAGTCTCCTTATTTGACATTTTTAAAATTAATCTTATTTAATTAATTATATGTGTTTGATATATTAAGAAATCAAGAAGATTCACATAAAGATCTTAGTTCTCCATTGAAGTAAAACTAGTCATACCTCACAACCAAAAGAAAGCATTGAATAAAGGATTTCCACTTATTGATGAGTCTATTTGGATTTGTCGATCGTTCTGAAATTTTTCTGAATGTATATAACTTTAAAAAAATTGATAGCTTTAGATATCAAACTAATTCGTCCATTGTCACAAGGTCATCAAGCTATCACGTTAATTATACTTGTTCATAGTTCCGGCGACCATCCCAAAGTCTAGAAGTCAAAAGCGAGTAACTCATATCAAATCAATAATGTTTCCTACCCTAATGCAATCATTGACATTTTGATTGACTCGGTGTCAATGTAGTTCTAATGTTCTATAAAGAAATCGTAAGTGGGAGGCTGAGCTCATAGCACAAAGCTTCACGTAGCAAATGTCTGATTCTACGCCTCCAAATTTTGCTGAGTAAGATCAAGGATGATATGTTGAGGGGACAGATTTTAGGGATAAAAGAACTCTTATTCAAAGTTCTTGATTATGCACTCTTCGAGAAAAAATTGCGAGGACTTCAAAGAGAGAGTGGGATACGAGTTATATGTAGTGATTAAACTTGTAAAATAAATAAATACTATAATGACATGTCATTAATATATTTTGTTATGATGTGTATTTTATCCACGTGTGTGCATTGAAAAAAATAAATACTCATGTAAACCTTACAACAACGTTTGTTATATATACTTCTAAACATGTGAAATGTGCTATGCGTTACATATGTTTTACCTTGCATTGATGATATTAAAATTCTCTTTGTTTTGTAGGCATTTTGTATAGGGTAAAATATAATATGACACGTGACTGACTAAAAGGATGATACGTGAAATTCAAGATGGGATGGCTGAGGACCGAACGCAGCCACTTTGCTTGTCCCCAGAAAGGATAACGTTCATAAAGATGTATTAAATATTCTACGCCCGATAATATTTACTGAGGAATATTCTGCAGCATTAAGAGCGCGGTCTGTTACAAAGAATTTGGCATTTATGTTCACCGTTACATTTTCATCAATGACCTCATAATTGACATTAAAGGAGGGTACGATCCTAGGACCTTTTTCCCTAGACATAGCTATAAATAGTGAACTAAGTGACCATTGGAGAGGACACGGATTTTCTGGCTAAACTTATACTATATTCTATACAAAGTTTTATAGATTTTTACTTTCTAGCTTTCTAATCTCATCATTGATGTGCCCGAAAACTTTGTTCCCGGAACTGTCATCTCCGTTATTTCATCTATATCTCAAGGCTAAGTATTATACATTTCTTGAATTGTTATATTATTTCACGACCAAATTAATCCACTTGTCTAGAAACCACGTATAAATTTAACTGTACCGTTTTATGGGTAAACAGTTTGGCGCCCACCGTGGGGCCTAGACAATCGTGTAATTAAATTGATCCTTACCTTTTTTACTAACGTGTTTTAATTATTTGGTTTTAGAAAAAATTATAAAAAAATGGCTGATAACATTGTTAACGATGCACACAACCTTGAAATTCGAGGGGATCAACCTCATTTCGAGGAGTCAATCAGTGACATCCGTAATGAGGGGAATGACGCCACGCCGGTGCATGACAGATGGTATCTTTGATGGGTTCGGGAGACTACTCCTGATGATGCTGATGAAGAGCATGTAGCGGATGTTGTGAGGGGCCTACAAGAGCAACATGCAATCATTCTAGCCCATCTCACGCGGCAGGATCAAGTTATGACAGAACTGAAGCAGGCGCTATCGGGGGACTCGAATAATGCAAACAGACGAGATCCAATTTCTCCTGTTGTTCTCGCAGACCAAACAACGCAGAGTGTCGACAACAATACTCCCAGGGGTAAAGTTGGCTCTGACGGGGCTGGGGGGAGTAGAGCAGGTCTTAACAACGAGAACGGTTCATTCAAAGATGAACTTTTACGGTTCATGAGGGAAGTAAACGCTCGCGTGGATCAAATCACGGGCGCACCACCGGTATTGAAAGGCTTGAACTCGAAGAAGTGTGTTTAATTACCGTACAAGCCAAGTGCGGCACCAGAATAATCCTGAAGCGTTTCAAAATGCCTGAAGTTCCAAAGTATGATGGAACTTCAGACCCACATGAACATATTACTACCTACACGACGACGGTGAAAGGAAATGATCTAGCTCCTCACGAAATTGAATCTGTGTTGCTAAAGAAATTTGGCGAAACTCTTACGAGGGGAGCCCTAACGTGGTATTCATTGCTGCCCCAGCATTCCATATATTCATTTGAGATACTCGCGGATTCTTTCATTAAAGCTCACGCCGGAGCCAGAAAGGTGCAAGCCCGGAAGGCCGACATATTTAGAATCGCACAAGGAGAATCTGACTTATTACGAGAGTTTGTTACCCACTCCAAAAAGAAAGAATGTTGCTCCCGACCGTCCCGGATGAATGGGAAGCTGAAGCATTCACCAAAGGATTGAATCCAAGAAGTTCAGAAGCTTCCCGTAAGTTGAAGGAGAGCCTGCTTGATTTTCAAGCAACAACCTAGGCAGATGTTCACAATTGGTACGAGTCAAAGATAAAGATCGAATATGACTAGGTTGGTTCGACATCATCAGCCAAAGGACGGGAGAAGAATAGAGAAAAATCAAAGGATGACTACGACGCGGATAGGCGAATTTTGAGGGGTCAGTTTTTGCCCTACGAGCTTACCGAAAGTTGTGGCAGAAATTTCCGAGCAGCAAACAAGTTCACCATTTACAGAGGGATTGATCATGGTCGAAACAATAGATCACCTCAAGATAAAGAAACATCGAGGTCTCGAGATCTTTCTTACCTCAGGTTATCAGAATATAACTTCAACGTCAGCATAGTGGAACTGGTGTCATCCATGAGGAACATTAAAGAAGCACTATTGTTACAACCCATCTTTTCATACGTACGAGTACGTCGTAAGTCAATTGATGTAAGCTCAGAAATGAAATCATATTTGAAAAGTTTACAAAGTAAGCTAATCATGTTACTTCGGAGGTTACAAATATTGAAGATCATGAACAACAAGTACAAAGAGGGTTGGAAGGTTCAGAAGCTAAAGGAATTGAAGAAAATAATGCTTCGTCGAAAGTCGACAAGTTGGGAATATTATAGCATGTACTTTTGGGATGATACCAGGGTGTTTAACATGATAAGGAGGTTATGCTATGAGTTATGTTAGTCGTATAATAGTCGTGTGTTATGTTTTGAAGTCAAGCGAGTGGTGGAATAAAAGTCGATGAAAGTCATCACAAGTTACGTTCATACGTTTTACTGAAACTTTGGGTCAAATGTAACTGCTATTTTGTCCCAATATACTTAGAGTTATGGGGTGTTCCATCTATCAAATTAAATATTTATGAGTCTATTTTCTACCTCATTAAACGATTTGTCAATACGGTATCGGAGTAGAGAGATATGGGTATTTTTGTGAGACTGCGCAGACTGTCACCTACTTGCTTAAACAAGAATCCAAAAATGAACCAGTTCGGGTCGTCCAAAAATGGGCCAGTTCGGGTCATCCAAAGAGGCATTTTTAAAGTCCTATCCTCTTCATATATTATACTGATAATAGAGAAAAATAACTAGATATAATCTCTGCAAAAATCCTCCCAAAAATTGCCTACAAACCCCAATTGATTTTCTCTCCCTTTCAAGTTCTAATTGGAGGTAAAGCCTAGAGTTTGAAGAACCAAGATAGGAGATGAGTTATCCAATAAATAAGGTAAGTTTACTGCTCTCTTTCATCCATTTTTTTCTACTGTATATGCATAGTAAGTCGTTCTATATTTGTAAGAACTCACGGGACGGTGATCGGAAGCCGTGAGTTCGAGTTATTCACTTGCAGCGGACTATTTTGTGGACTGTTTTGTGGTGCTATTGAGCTGCGTGTTTTACTACTGTTTTGTGGAGTTTTGTAGGAGGAAGGTGTGGAGAAACACCACATAGATTCAGGGTGGTGGGCTGTTCATTCGTCATAATATTTTCGGGTTGTTTGACACTACTACGGTGGTCGTTTTGTGTATGAAGAGATTGGGATGTGTTAGGTTGTTTTGTAGTATTTTGTGGTGTATATAAGGTTGGAAAATAATATATACATGTTGATATTGTTGTATTCTTGTATTTTTTTGGTGTTATCTTGAATTTGGAGGAAGTAAGGATTATAGGGGAGATGCTGCCCGTTTTAATACAAAATAAGCTTGTCGTTCGTTGTGCGATAGTTATGCCTTTCATAACTTAATGATAGTATTATTATCGTTGTTGTAGATTAAGGTATGAAGAGGCGAGTTCAACTTGGTGATTGGAAATATAGTGATAAGGTATGTTAAGGCTAAACCTTTCTTCATTTTGGCATGATCCCGTAACTACATGAGTTTGATAACGAGGCATAAATAGAAGTTCATATTCCTGAACTTAGGTACATTATCCTAGTCTCATACGTTACAGTATTCTCCCTTATCGGGACTTCATATTCAGTTTAGTATTGTCTTCTTTTAGCCAAGAGAGAAGAGAGAGAGTGTGTGTATATATGTATATATACAGTATTACAGTATTTTCACTACCATAGAGCAATAATCGGTGGGCAGGCCCCTATTGGGCAACCTCTGATCAGATGGTAAGTTATATACCGAGCCTACTGTGGCCGAGCGCCTATGAGCGAGCCCAGAATGGCCGAGATACAAAGCTTAGTATGGCCGAGCGCCTATGAGTGAGCCTACTATGGCAGGACAGTTACACATACCGAGCCTTACAGGGTCGAACAATTTTTTTACATACTATATGGAGAGAGTTGAGTCAGTATCAGTAGGTAAGCATATCTTTAGATTATTTTTGACTCCCAGTTACATTCAGTTATTATATCATCAGTTCAGTTTCAGCTTTCAGTTATTCTGTTGCCTTACATACTCAGTACATCTTTTTTTACTAACGTCCCTTTGTTGGGAACGCTGCATTTCATGCATGCATGTCCTGATAGACAGTTGGATAAACCTTCTCGGTAGACAGCTCCAAATATCAGCTTGGTTGGTAAACTCCACTTCCCGGAGTTACCAGGTCTAGACTTTGGAGTCCGTTTTATATATACAGGTTTGATGGGTAGGTCGAGACCCTGTCCCGACCATGATACAGTTCAACTATATCTAGAGGCTTGTAGACGAGTCCTGTATATTTTGTATATCAGTAGATGTTCATGGCAGCTTCGTCAGCTTGCACAGTTATATATATCAGTTTTTAGGTATGTTTACCCCACAGATAAGAGAGACGTTATTTTCAGACGATTCAGAATATGGCCTCATCGGCCTAAGTTGAGGGTTACCCCTCCAGAGTTCACAGTTACTGAGTGGTACGCTCGGGCGGAGTATGACACTGGGTGCCGGCCATGCCTCCTCAGGTTTGGGGCGTGACAAACTATTCCCGAGACCTATGAGGTTTTATTCCAGCCAGATGGATCCCAATTTATGGTGTGAATACCACGGGACAAACGGTCACCAGACAAAGGACTGTCGACATCTTCGAGATGAGGTGGCAACGCTATTAAATAATGGTCATCTCCGAGAATTCTTGAGTGATCGAGCTAAGAACAATTACGGTCGCAACAGAGACAACACAGAATCCTCGAAAACAGGAGAAGAAACCCCACGCCAGACGATCAACATGATCTTTGGGGGGAACCAGATTAACTCACAACAAAAGACACCGGGAGGACGATATCACTTTCATGGAGGAAGACGCAGACGAATTGATGTTACCTCACAACGACGCACTGGTAATCTCTTTAAATGTGTTAGATTTTAAAATTAAGCGTGTTCTAGTAGATCCATGAAGTTCGGATAATATCATACAATGGAGAGTATTGGAACAAGCTAAACCCACCGGAAGCATTATTCCGGCAACAAAACTCCTCGCTGGATTCAACCTTGCGAGCGTGACAACCCGGGGAGAGATCTTGCTGCTCACGAATGCTGAAGGAGTAATGAAAACTACTCTCTTCGAAGTAGTGGATGGTGATATGGGATACAACATCATCTTGGGAAGGCCATGATTACACGAGATAAAAGTTGTACCTTCGACCTATCATCAATTACTGAAGTTTCCAACGCCCGAAGGAATCAACCAGATAAAAGGTGACCAACCGGCAGCGAGGGAGATGAAAGCAATCTCATTTTCCAGTAGCAAAAGGAAGGAGCGCACAACATAGCAATTACAGGGACCGGCACCTACTCCCGAGTTAAAAAAGGTTATTCCCGGGGCAGAGTCGTCAGAATAATATCAGGTTCCGAGATATTTCCAAGTTCTGGAAGAGTCAGACGTAACGAAATCCACAGCAGAGGAACTAGAGCAAGTGCCATTTTTCGAAGCATTCTTAGAAAGTAAAATTCACTTGGGGACAGGACTGCACCCCGAGCTCAGGTCTGGTTTTATTGAATTCCTTAAAATTAATGCTGATTGTTTTGCATGGTCGCACGAGGATATGACAGGTATCCTGACGGAAATAGTCGCGCACAATCTGAGTTTGGATCCCAACGTACCACCAGTACGACAGAAGAAGTGCCTTATAGCCGAGGCCAAGAATAAATTCTTCAAAGAAGAGGTAACCCGCTTGCTTAAAATCGGTTCGGTCAGAGAGGTAAGATATCTAGACTAGCTAGCCAATGTAGTAGTAGTTCCTAAGAAGTACAATAAATTTCGTATATGTGTAGACTATAAATATCTTAATAAAGCGTGCCCAAAATATTTGTTTCCACTGCCAATTATCGATCAAATAATTGATGTCATGGTCGGGCACGAGTTGATGAGTGTCCTTGATGCTTATTCCGGGTACAACCAAATTAAGATGAGCCCGAAAGATTAGGAACAGACTTCGTTTATAACAAATTTTGGTACATATTGTTACATTATAATGCCCTTCAGGTTGAAAAATGCTAGAGCCACTTGTCAATGGCTCATAAATAAGATATTTGAAAAGCAAATAGGAAAGACCATGGAGGTTTATATAGACGATATGCTCGTTAAGTCTTTGAATGCAGGTGACCACCTTAAGCATTTGCAAGAAATATTCGATATCCTGAGGAATCATAACATGAAACTTAACCCTGAAAAGTGTGTGTTCGGGGTTAGCTCTGGTAAGTTCCTGGGGTTTCTGGTCTCATAAAGGGGAATTGAGGTAAACCCCAACAAAATCAAGGCCATAGATGATATCACATATCAATTATCAAACGTAAAGGAAGTCCAAAGACTCACAAGAAGGTTAGCATCTTTGAGCAGGTTCATTTCCCGGTCATCGAAAAAGTGTTAACGCTTCTTTATATTGCTCAAAAAGAAGAACAATTTTGAATGGACGTCGGAGTTCCATCAGGCTTTGAGGGACCTAAAGAAGTACTTATCAAACCCTTCATTGCTCTCTAAACCAAAAGAAGGAGAAACATTGCTAGTCTACCTCGCGGTTTTAGAAGTTGCAGCAAGTGCGATTTTAGTCCGGGAGGACGAAGGTACACAATTTCCTATTTATTATGTTAGCAAATTTTAACGGGAGCAGAAACTTGCTACCCATATTTGAAAAGATTGGCCTTAGCTCTCGTAGTCTCTGCTCGGAAGCTGAGGCCCTATTTTCAATGCCACCCAATAGTTGTGGTAACTACTTTCCCTTTGCAAAATATCCTTCATAAACCAGAGCTCTTGGGCAGATTGGCCAAATGGGCCGTCGAAATGGGTGAATTCGACATAGAATATGAACCGAGAACTACAATTAAGTCACAAGTCTTGGCTGACTTCGTGGACGAGTTTAGTCTGGGGCTGCTACCTATGGCGACCAAGGAGGCAGTAATGGTGTCAGAATCGACATCAGGGGTTGGGACCTTATTTACGGACGGAGCCTCGAACATAAAAGGGTACGGGCTTGGAAGAGTTTTAATACCGCCTTCGGGGGAACCTTAAGGCAAGCCATCAGAAAGATCTATTTAACTAATAATGAAGTAGAGTATGAAACTTTGATTGCAGGGCTCGAATTGGTTCGGGGACTTGATTCCGAGGTTATCGAAATCAAATGTGACTCACAACTGGTGGTAAATTAGGTTTACGGGATCTTTGATACCAAAGAAGTACGTATGCAACAATACGTGGTAAAGGTCCAGGCCCTTCTGGCATGATTCTAGGAGTGGTCAATTACTCATATCTCGAGATAGGATAATGCAGAAGCGGATGCAATAGCAAACTTTGGTTCATCGACGAAAATAAAGGGATCGGAGTCCGGGACGGTGGTACGTACAACTGATGAGCTCAGTCCTTGATACGGATGGTTATTTTGAGGTAAATTCGGCTAGTCTGGTCTGGTAATGGAGAAATGAAATAATCAACTACCTCGAGCACAGAAAGTTGCCCGACGATCCCAAAGCATCGCGGGCGTTACACATCAAAGTTGCACGTTATAGCTTCAAGAAAGGCCAATTGTACAAAAAGTCTTTCCAAGGCCCGCTGGCCCGGTGCTTAGGAGCATCAGAAGCCAATTATGTCATGAGAGAAATCCACGAAGGGATATGCGGCAATCACTCAGGCGTAGATTCTTTGGTGTTGAAGTTGGTACGGGCAGGATATTACTGGCCTCGCATGGAGCAAGACGCCAAAGATTTCGTGAGAAAATGTGATAAGTGCCAACGCTACACATTACTAGTACATCAACTGGCAGAACCCTTACATTCGGTTTTGTCCCCATGGTCGTTCATGAAATGAGGGATGGACATCGTCGGACCACTGCCACCATCTCCCGGAAAGGTAAGGTTTCTTTTAATTTTGACTGATTATTTTAATGGGTAGAAGCAGGTTCTTATCAAAAGATCGGAGAACGCGAAGTGGTCGACTTCTTGTGGGAAAATATAATTTGCAGGTTTGGAATACCAAAAGAGATAGCACGCGACGCTGGGCCACAGTTTATCGGTGCAAAAGTTACAAAGTTCCTCGAAGATTTGAAAATAAAGAGAATCATATCTTTGCCTTATCACCCAAGCGCAAATGGTCAAGTGAGTAAACAAAAAAGTGATTATTCAAAACCTCAAGAAAAGGTTGGAAGCGGCAAAAGGCAAATGGCCCGAAGAGTTGCCCGGAGTTCTGTGGGTCTACCGAACAACGACTAAAGCAAGTATAGGAGAAATTCCTTTTTTTCCTCGTATACGGTGCTAAAGCCCTAATCCCGGTTGAAATAGGCGAACCCACTTTAAGATATTCTCAGACAAATGAAGAATCAAACAATGAAGCAATGTTAATCAACCTGGAACTATTCGAGGGACGCAAGGACTTGGCGCATTTAAGAATGGCAGCTCAAAAGCAGAGGATGGAGCAATATTAAAATCAAAGAGCCAACTTTTGTTTTTTCAAAGCATGAGACTTGGTTCTAAGGAAAGTAACTCAAAATACCCGGTAGCTCAACGTGGGAAAGCTAGGTCCAATATGGGAAGGTCCCTACCAGATTTCGGCTATCACCGGGAAAGGTTTATACGAGTTGGAGAACCAGAATGGAGACAAATTGCCCAACAATTGGAACGTGGGACACCTCAAAAGATATTATTGTTGATGAATAACGCTCAAACAGAAAGTATGTGTTGCACTCTTTTTCCCTTCGTTCAGTTTTTGTCCCAATTGGATTTTTCTGGCAAGGTTTTTAACGAGACAGCAACAGAAAGCATACTACGAAGACAACGACAATAAGACCTTTAGTAGCAAGGCGAATGGACAAGCTTCCACTCGGGGATGATTCAATAATCTTTGGTTCGATAGAGAATTCCCACTAGAAAGTTAAGTTTGCTACCGAACAGGGGTTACCCGACCGTTCACGAGCACAAACCACTAGAGGAATGTTAGGTATTATTTCGCTTGAAAGCATGAATTCCCAAAGGGAAGTAAGGTATGTTGTCGAGTGAAGGATTACCTAGCAATTCATTGGTATAGCCTCCGAAGGTACAAGACTTCCAGTGTTCCAATTCGCATTCTTCGGATTCGAACACTAGGGAGAACAATATTAGGAAGGCAACAAAGACTGCCACGTCAATCGGGAACGAAAATCCGAAAACAAAATGCATCATCGGGACCGGGGATTATGCAGTCAGCCCTGTAGAAATAAGTTGTACAAGATAGCCACAAGTAATGGCATTTTCTACATAGTTAAATGCTTATGTAATTTCTGAAAATAGAAGGAATAAAATGAAATCCTTTTGCTTTTATCTTGTTTCTTGTCTGAACAATGTAACTTTGTTATTTGAAAGTTAAACAAGTACTTCAAATGTTAGTGTCGTAATGAATAGGAGACGTCCTCTTCAAAAGAACCGTAAACATAAGAGGGTCCTCTCTTAAAAAAACCTTCACGTTAAAGGGTTGGTTCCAGAAGAATCAAGGCCCAAATTCTAAAATGCCATCGGGGAAAAATACACCAGAAGCCGCATATGAAAAGGACGCAAAAAGCAAAGTTGCGCAACGAAACCCTCACGTAAAAGGGATAATACTCGAAACTAAAATGCTTCAAAGAAAAAGCACCTGAGACTACACTTAGTAAAACACGAGCAGAGCAGCATGTGCAAAATGCTCGAGAAAATGCAAAAGTTAAAAGACTTGCATGAATATTCAAACGAAAATGAGACTCAAACGATACTTGAGCAAAACATATGTCTTTATGTACAAGGACATGCCAAAATGACAAAAGTATAAAATGGGAAAAGAAAGGAAAAGCTAAACTACAACGCCTCCGGAACCAGGAGGAAGAGAAATATCTGCACCCCTGGGAAAAGTAGGTGGTTCCACCGATGGCTCAACGTTTTCCCCAGTTTGGTCCTCGACCTCATCGCCTTCCGATCCTTCTTTAGTTTCCGAAAACTAAGAACCGGAATCAAAAGAACCTGGAGCATCAGACTGCGCCGAGAGTCCATTTTTTGCAGCCAACTCAAGCTTTCGGGCCTTAGCAATTTCGGCATCAACGTCAATGATACCAGTTCTGGCCTCTTCCAAGGTTTTCCTCCTCATGCTATACATGTAATAAGAGTTTTCAACAATGAGGGAATCCGCTCGACGCTTAAGTTCTTCTTTTAGTTGAGTAACCTCGGCATAAAGGTTTTCCCGGGCGGATGCAGCACATTTGAGGCTGACATCAAGCTCGCAGACAGTTGAACTAAGAAGCCTATTATGCTCGATAGTTTTCCTGTACTTCTCTTCTAGCTGGGCATGTTTCACCTCTACAACAGCAAGCTCTTCGCTTTTGTAATTCAAGGTTGCTTCCAAGTTAATCACTCTTTCAGCAGAGGCAGCTTTACAGTCAGTTGCAACAAGAATAGCGTTCTGGACTTTTGCCCATTTGGCCTTGGCCTCATAAAATCTAACACTCAGCGGCCCAATTTCTTGGCTAAGGGTTACCATTTCTTGCTCGCTTTGCTGCAAACAAGACTCCAAAACAACGGCCTCAGTAGCTCTGGTTTCCAGTTCTGAGAGGCGGAAAACAGTCTGGTCCCGTTCCGCCAAAAGCTGATCCCGTTCAGAAGTAAGTTCTTCCTTCTCACGAATTAACCTTTGAAGGCACTCAGAAGCAAGAAAGTTGGCCTATAAAATAAGAAGAGGTAAAACTTAGAATACATTCGTTCAAAAGTAGAAGAAATAACAGAGGAAGGAAGGAACGTACTGTCGCAGTGTTATGCATAACATTGTTCAACAAACACTCTCCCGATAGTGTCTGAATCTTTTCCCAATCTTTTTTCTGAAGCCAAAGGCTTCAGGTAATTAGCAAACTCTACCGGTCGTGATACCAGGTTGTACCCGGTAGAGACCGAAAGAGTAATGTTCCTCCTCATTTGTAGATCTTCAGAAGGAGCATCATAATTTTGCCCCAAATTCCTATGAACTGGGGATTTTGGAAGAGGAACACACCTGGTAGCGAAGGAAAAATTCCGCAATCATGGAATCAAGCTCTTCGCACAAAGAAAACGCACTCAAAGTAAAGGGATACGTGAAAAAGTATGTAAAACCTTCCTTGGGAAGGGTCACTCACTCCGATAGATCTGGAGCAATAATTTCCAACTCATTGCAGCGACAATCCTCCTTCACAGCAGGAATATTGGAAGGACGAATGGAAGAAGGGTACCTGCTAACAACCCATGTACGAGGGTTAGCAGTGAAAAATTTCTCTTCAAAATCCTTCGAAGTACCAAGCCTTCTTGGGATGATGGAACTCACTATTGGAGGAACGGAATCCTCGGTTTTGTTCTTGATCTTTGTAGAACCAACACGCTTAGAGGAATAAGCCATTGGAAAAGAAGAAGGGAAAGATTTTTGTGTTTGAAGAAAATTAGAAAAAGGATGGAAAACATGGATGCAAAACCATGATTACCTCGATAATCGGTAAAGGCTGTGCTGAATCATGGGATGACGCGTGTTCGGGGCATTAAATGTGGAGAGATATGCGTCTAATCAACTGTGAGAGACCTTGAGAGGGAATTATAGTAATTCCCGCCAAAAAGATATTTCTACCAACTTTCCGGTAACACAAAGTTATGTCACTGGAAAGTAGGGGGACTATCTATATAGGGTAAAATATGATATGATGACTAAAAGGAGGACACGTGGAATCCAAGATGGGATGACTGAGGACCGAACGCAGCCACTTTGCTTGTCACCAGAAAGGATAACGTTCATAAAGATGTATTAAATGTTCTGCGCCCGAGAGCATTTACTAAGGAATATTCTGCAGCATTAATAGCGACGGTATGTTAAAGAGAATTTGGAATTTATGTTCATCGTTACATCTTCATCAATGATCCTCATAATTGACATTAAAGGAGGGCACGATCCTAGGACATTTTTCCCTAGGCATAGCTATAAATATTGAGCTCAGTGACCATTGGAGAGGACCGAATTTTCTGGCTAAACTTATACTATATTCTATACAAAGTTTTATACAATTTTATTTTCTTGCTTTCTGATCTCATCATTGTTGTGCCTGAAAGCTTTGTTCCTAGAACTATCATCTCCGTTGTTTCATCTATATTTCAAGGCTAAGTATTATACATTTCTTGAATTGTTATATTATTTCAAGATCAAATTAATTCACTTGTCTAGAAACTACGTATAAATTCAACTGTACCGTTTCACGGGTTAACACATTTATATTATTTTTATCCACAATTCGGTCTCGCTGAGAGATTGAATCATGAAAATTAAAATAGTATTGTAGATTGTATTCATATGGTTTCATTCTTTAAATATATGAACTATTTTACTATTGATGTAGTCGTTGGTAATGATCCATTACTATGATGGTGAGAGAGTTGAGTGATCACTTAGAGATCATCTATCTATCTATCTCTCTCTCTCTCTCTCTATATATATATATATATACTAGTAGGGTATTGCCCGTGCTGTGCACGGACCCAAGTGCCCAACACGAGCAAGAAGGGAAAAAAAAACTATTCTGGTAGATGATGGAAAAGCAATGAAGTTAAAATCCATCTAATAAACTTTCTGAAGCAGAGCTGTTTCAACTTATTGGCAGTTTGTCAATCATACTCTCATTGTCGTAATTGATAATTTAGTGTAAAGAATGAAAAGCGATAAGCAGTCTGTGCAAGTCGTAAATTGTTGAGGTCTTTGCTTTACGACCTAGCAACTTAACTTACCCATTTCCATTTACACATTTTGTCCAGTTTTTGAAGTTAATTTGGTAACGGCATGTCTCACAATAGTAGAACTTTCCTAGAATAGTGAACATCCAAACCTCTTTCTAAGCTCCATAAGTTCAAAACCAGAAAGAAGGCATAATTTTAGTCCTAGCTACTATTGTAAAATGCAAAGGTACAAGACTCAAGTCCTTAAATTAAATGACTGATATGATCACGAACAAACAGCTTCCAGTTCTGATTATTCATGTTCCAATCTTGTGCTCCACAAAGTATACATATCTTTGTGTGTAGAATAATTGTTCAGCAGCTCAGTATTGTTCTGACAACTCAATGTTGTAGCATTGCGATCTGAGTATTTAAGATTTTGCAGAATGTAAAAAGGTTAAGGAAAATAAGTGACTAAAATCACTCTAAGCTTAGATAAAACAAATTTCTATCCGCAACGATGTGCAAGTTAGTATTATATTGTTCAGTACACATTCTTGATGTCGACCCTAACATATAAACAATTATCATATAAGTGTGGATGTTTAAAGTAATCTAAAACTTTCGACACCATACTTCACTTACCAGCTCCAAATATGCAAAAGTGGTCAACAATTTACCGAATCATGAAGTTGGGATACATTTGCTAAGTCATGCAAAGAGAAGGCATGAAACTTAATGCAAGCGCACTGATCTATCCATATATAGATATAAACCAGTGAGATGAGTATATAAAGTAAATATGCACAAATGTCTCATTATCAAACATTAGAAACATTTATACTCTATTCATTGAAGGACCAACAAAGCAATCGTAAAGCTGCAATATGCAAGACCCTCAAGAAAAGGGTATATGCATAGTGGCAATGCCAAAACCTGATACAGAAAGAAAATAGAATCATCATAAGCTACAAAAGAAATACTCTTCCATACGTTCTTTGTTCTATTCTGAAAGATCACTGAAATGAAGCCACAAATTGCAGAGCGCATTTAATTACTTCAAGAAGTATACTTGGAGAAAAAAATCATTTTAAGGGGATAAGATTCTAAAGTCTGCGTATGAAACACACAAAAAGACCCATAACTTCTATGAATGAATGCCAAAATTTATCTTCTAGTTGAACTGTTATTCTAATATTATAGGTGTAAGGTTCACTAAAGGGCACATTTTTGTCTTAATAAAGGACGCTAGAGAAAAATATTCAAAATAAATATAACGGAGAAAAAGATCGTCTAGTAACTTTTACTTGTCCTTTTATTATGAGACTATCAATAAATTGTATGATAGACTAATAAATCTTCAATAAGAAATGGACTTATCTAATGATATGGATGATTTTGAAACTCAAAAACTGCACCATGAAATGCACTCATCTCTGAATAATTAACCTTCAGCTTTTGAAAGTCGGTGACTTACCTGCCATGCTTTTACCAATCAGTTGGGATGAAGTCCAATCGCCTTGCAAGGATAAAAGTTACTGAGAGAGCTCTTGGTGATGGCTTTTAGATATTGATGTAAAATGCCATAGATTCGAATATAGAAATACCATATTCAAGCAAATACACGTGCCAATCACCCATAGTGAACTTAAGATACAGTCCACATGAAAATCTACCATAACAACATGGGAAAAAGATGAAAGGATCTAAAAAAGAAATCCAAATGTATCACAACAACATATGTATCTAATTGTCCAAAATATCGAAAAAATAAGATGTCACCAATGTCCTTTAAGTGAACAAAGAGATAATTCTCAATAGTTCTGCAACTTTTGAACTTTTTACTTTTTTTCCTTAGAATAGATTTCAAAAGCACCAAATAAATACGCAAAACAGAAGAGTTAAACCTCATGTTCAAGTCATTCATTCAGATGCAAAACCATACTTGGGGACTGATTTCAAGTTCGACTTCTTGAATGACAGTATATTATTACATCTTAAATGGAGTTATTAATCATCAGGACTGGCAACACTTAAGAAGAGTACATATATACAATAATGTCAGTGTAGTTCTGAATGAGGTCATTAATGCATACCGAAAGAAAACAAAGTAAATACTGCTGTTTACTAATGAAGAATGATACCACGACACGTAAAATCTAATGTGTCGATGCATTAAAAATGAGTTAAGTTGTGAGCATGAATATCTTCCTACCAATGTTCTTCTGAAATATACAATCATTTATGGGTTATATTTCGAGCCTCAAATAAATCTTCATATAACAATCATTAATGGAGCACAAGGTGACAAAAGCACACTAATACAACTTCTAGCAGATAACCAAAGAACAAAAAACAATATTATGCTTGTTATAATGTTTAAATGTGTTCAACAATCTGATAAATCTCATGTAACTTTGGAATGAAAAGTGAAGAAGTAGAGCTCAATTTACAACAGGGAATAAACTTTCAGATTGTTGCTCAATTTATGTTAAGGTTACTTTTTATTTTTTACCCTCTTTCTCCATTCTTTTTATAATCATTTGGGGTACCACAGCTTTTAACTAAAAATTAAAACTGCAGTTTATTTACAATTCTCATTACATTTTAGCTGAAGTAAAGACTAAGCAGAGACATCATATAGAGTTTATCAATCATGTAAAGTGATATAAAAGTTTTGATATATTTTTTAATTTTTCATTTAACCTTTTGTAATTAGGTAGCTTGTTTAAGTTTAAAGTGTCTGCAATTTGCTTTCCTTCAATACCATGTAAAAAGTTGTCATTTTGAGATGGCATAGTCCTGCTAACGTTCTTTTGATGTATATGCAGTAGCAAGTGACACTTTAAATTTGCTGAGAGATGGAGCAAAGCCAGATAAATATGTGGAAGAAGTACAAAGTAAATTTTCGATGGGTTGTCTCCTATCCAAACACATCATAACATTTTTCCCTGAAGGATATAAACATAATTTTCAAATTGAATTTTTGAAGATGTCCTTTAAAGGCAATTAAGATAGTTAGAAGCATGTTTACTTCTTTATAAATCTGCATTTACATCATTATTTGAAAGAGGAAAAGACTGCAAATAGCCCTTTCACATGCAGTGCAAGGTCAGTTCATTTAGGCACATTTATCAAATACCTTTGTTACATCAGCGTATAAATCCGATAAAGTTACCCAATGCATGTGAAAATCTAATAAGACTTCTATCCGAAAGAACATAGAAACTACCAAATTAACACCCAATTTCAGTCCATAAAAAAGTCGAATGAAGCATGTTTATGAGGTTGTCATTTTGGAACCAATTCCGTATAAATGAAATATCAATGTGTCTGAAGCTCGCACATACAATCCACTTTTTATATATAAGCATTGGAATACCACTTAACGAAAATCATGACAATCTATATGAAAAATTAAAATAACCCCCAAAAAAGGTCTTAATAGTTTATTCATGAAGAAAAAAGTTCATTCATTACCTCTCAATATGAGCCGCCCAGAGATTACTTAAAAGCAGCTTCTTTGCAATCCCTATGTGCGTTTCAGTTGCTTGGTCACATTGAATTTTTTTACATCCCCAATTTCAAATCTTATGTTAAAATTTCATTAAAGTAAAAGAAATTACTCACATGCAACACTTCAAAAATATGTGATATCAGACGAACCAAGAATACATATAGAAAAGAATAGTGAAACATAGCTCAGAGTTTACCAAGAATCAAACAGCAAAATGAAGAAAGAGGGAAAAGGCAGAGAAGAAAAAGAGAGCATTTTCGAAGGAGGAGGAAAGCAGCGAAATGGCTGATATTGAAGTGGAAAAATGGGACCAATGAAGTGGAAGACAAAAATACAAAGACCAACACGTGTCATGAAATGAGGAGAATAAAATGGTTGATTTTAAAGAGTAAAATAAAACAATGCCCATGACAAACATCTATAATTATCATTTCGCCGGTGTTCGTCCCAGTGTTCGTACACTTCAACTCCTATTTCTATATATTAGTAATATATATATATATATATATATA
>AWOL01S0055882.1:1668-12155 GCA_000715115.1 Nicotiana otophora | reverse complement strand
ATGTCGTGCCATATTGTGAGTGTTAATGCACGAAGGGTGATGCCGTGCCATATTGTGAGTGTTAATGCACAAAGGGTGATGCCGTGTCGTTTCTATTAATTTTATGGTGACATTGAGAGTAAAAGCACGAAGGGTGATGCCGTGCATTTTTCTTTACTGTATTCATTATTCCTGTTGATTCATGGTATATTGACTGCTCCGGTGATCATTATGTTGTAGTTCTTTATCTGTATTCCCCTTAGTATGTCTCCCCTCCCGACGTTTCTTGTTTAGTTCTTCATTCCTGTTATTTGCGTATACACTGTTAAATTGTACAGGTTGATTGTAGGTGCCTTGCCTTAGCCTCGTCACTACTTCGTCGAGGTTAGGCTCGACACTTACCAGTACATGGGGTCAGTTGTACTGATGTTGTACTCTACACTTTCTGTGCAGATTTGGATACCGGCTCAGGTTGATCGAGATTTTCTATTGGTCCGCTGTCCGGANCGCGAGTACTGCCTCGCGAATGCGAAGGCTTGTCAGGCCATACACTTCGCGAACGCGACAGTGCTCTCGTGAACACGATGAACACTGTCGCCCAGCACTTAACAGAATCCAAAACGGGATTTTTGCCAAAAAAACTCATTTTTCTCAAAAGGCAAACAGTGAGGGACGATTTTGCAAGAGTCATTCCTTCCCCAAATTGTTGGTAAGTGATTCTAAATCATTTTCTTTCAATTACCCATTATATTTCTTGAATTCTCAACCTAAAATCTAGAGTTTTCATGATAGAATTAGGGGTTAGGATAGAAAATAGGGATTTCGGGAATTTGGGTATTTAGACCTCAATTTGAGGTCAGATTCCAAAACTAATTACATATTCGGGCTCGGGGGTTAATGGGTAAGGATTTTGGTCCGGACCTCGTGTTTTGACAAATCGGGCCCGGGGTCGATTTTTCGACTTTTTGGAGGAAAAATTTGGGAAATTTATTTTATGCAATATAATTGATTGCTTTAGCAATATTTTATATTATTGAGTCATTTTTGAATAGATATGAGTGGTTTGGAGCTGAATTCCAAAGGAAAAGTTGTGATTGAGAATTAAGTGGCATTCAGAGCAAGGTAAGTGTTGTGTCTAACCCTGACTTGAGGGAATTAGGAACCTTAGATTTTTTGCTAAGTANGTGACTCCAAATCCGGGTGGTAGTAATTAATACAGTTTTATAATATTTCGCACTTATTATATTTCATTTTAGTTAATTATTGTTATTTACTGAATGGAAATAGAGAATTGGTTTAATGATTCTCTAACGTTGGCTTGGCTGGCAAGTGAAAAGTTAGGCGCCATCACGGTCCCGTCGGTGGGAAAGTTTGGGTCGTGACATGAACACTTGATGTGCAATTTGTGATAAGTTGTAATAATTGAGCATTTGATGTGCAATCTGTGATATGTTATAATATCTGAGCACTTGAGGTGCAGTTTATGAGATGTGATATTGCACGTTATTCGATTGGAAAGTTTTGTTCGGGTGTTTGCACGAGGTTTCTGCCGTGCTATTTTTACTATTGATTTATGCACATGCGGCGTGACAAGGCGGGCTATATATATATATATATATATATATATATATGGGTTTGCGAATGTGACGAGACAAGGTGGGAACATTATTGTGCCCGTGTGGCGAGACAAGGCGGGCATTCACATTACTATTGCACACGTGGCGAGACAAGGTAGGCTATATCGGGGATTGAATTGTGATGACTTGTGATGGCCTGGGGCATTGTTGTTGTTGCAAATTTACTTTTGAGACTACGAGACGGTATCTCGGGAGTGCCTTTGTTGACATTCTTTGTGGTTGCACTTGTCTTCGGTTATTTTTTTGTATTCCGTGATAGGTAAATTGTTGTGTTTTTCTGTGATGTAATATTTGATTTTATTATGTGTTTGTATCCCTTGTTGTAATTTGTTAGCTTTGGCTCTTGTACGAGACTCTGAGGATTTGTGGTTCTAGTATTTATTAGTTTTCAAAGTTAAGTTGTTTTGAATAAAAGAAATTATTGTGTGCTTTAGTTCTTATAAGTTTTACATCCAAATCAGCAACTATCGGATGCTTCATTTCAATTGAAATGTTATTTTCTTCACCCAAATGATTTCTAAAATAAATTCATTTCTTTGTTGATTTTCTTACTTGATTTAAAAATTTTAAGCTTACTTTATCGGAAATAAATTGGTCGTGTGGATCTTATATGCATTGATAATAATATTTGGCACGTGAATTGTCCGTGCAGTTGTGATATGATATGAGGGCACGAGGTGCTGAGGAAATAGGATGATTTAATTATAGGCACGAGGTGCCGTGAAAATATGAAAAATGGGCTGAGACCCGTGTTTACGAAAAATAGGAAAAAGGGCTGAGAGCCGTGTTTACGAAAAATATGAAAATGGGTTGAGACCCGTATTTTTATGATTATGAAATGAGGTGTCACATGGTGACTTTTTAATTGAATGAATTATATTCAAAATATTTATTTGGAAGGAATTTTATTTAGAAAGTATTATATGAAAGAGCTATAATTGATAGATAATTATTTGAGAAACTTATATTTGAAAGAGAGTTATTTGGAAGAATTATAGGTGAAACACATTAATTGAAGGATTTGATTTAATTGGGTGTAATTGTATTTATTAATTGTGTTCTTGTTGTCTTGCTGTGCATATCACTGGTTGTTTTATGTTGCCCTTATTGTTATCTGTTTCCTATTATTTTGTATATTATACTGCACAGGCTATTAAACTAGTGAGTATCTTGACTGTACATCGTCTCTACTCCACTGAGGTTAGTCTTGATACTTACTGCGTACCGACCGTGGTGTACTCATACTACACTTCTGCATATTCTTGTGCAGAGCCATGTATTGGAGATATCGGACTTGAACATAATTAAAACGGGATCATAAGGATTCAAGGTAGAGCTGCTTGGTCGTCGCAGTCCCTTGGAGTCCTTTCATTTCTTTGTACTATTAATTTTTTAATCAAACAGTATTGAATATTCGGTCCTCGTGATCATACCATGTATTCAGTTAGAGTTCATGACTAAGTACTACCAGTCTTGGGAGGTTGTATATTCATATTTGTTCCGTTGTTAGTTTTGATTTCTTATTTAATTACAAAAAAATGGCTTTAAAATGTAATTGAAATCGGCTTACCTAGTGTTAGAGACTAGGTGTCATCACGACGCATGTGGCGGGATTTTGGATCGTGACACTTAGTATATCCTTGAATTGTCATACCTCATTCCTTGTTTGTCGAATTTGTATTTTATATGATAATTTGGTGTTACTGTCACTTGGATTTTTATGTGAATTCTGTGTGTTTGTTGATTTGATATTTCTTGGAATTAATTTCATTATGGATTTTTCATCTGCAAATAATTAATTAAATAAGCTTAAAAAGAGGCGTTAGTATATTTATCAAAAATTTGGATTAAGGAAGATGTTGTCCTATGCTGAGTTACTTTTCCATCTCTGTTGTTGTTTTGAGGTTTTATATACATTGTGTGGAACCTTCGGCTATTTATTATTAAATTAATTAATTTTGTTATATATTTGGAATTGGTTGTGGACATTGGGCAATTTGTGATATGAATTGATTTTGTTATATTGCCGTGATAATATTCCGTGTAAATTATTATGTGATTTGAGTTATTATTATGAGGATATAAGGGTGGCATTCCACTATTGATATTCTATGGGTATAAGGGTGGCATTTCACTGTTATTATGTGTGCTGTGATATTATCTGGGTGGAGTGATAAAGGTGGCTATAGGAGTGATAAGGATGACTATTGATATTGTCAGGGTAGAGTGATACGGGTAACTATTATTATGGAGTGATACAGGTGGTTATAGGAGAGATAAGGGTGGCTATTGTCAGGGATGATAAGTGATGATGTGGGATTATTGCGTTGGTGATTTTTATGCGATGTTGTGATTTTCCTTATGTTTATTTTATCTCTTGTGCAACTTGTCTTGTTATTTCGGTAAACTTGATAATAGTCTGATTCATGTTGAAATTGTGAACCTGTGGCTATTGCCGGGTAGTTTATATTATTGGTACGTGAACTGTCCGTATAGACGTGATATGAAATGTGGGCATGAGGTGCCGAGGGAAAATATGATGGTTTTTATTATTGGCACGTGAACTGTCCGTGCAGATGTTATATGAAATGTGGGCAAAAGGTGACGGAGAAATATAATAATTTTTATTATTGGCACGTGAGTTGTGCAGTGTTGACAGAAATATAGGAACGAGGTACAGTGAAAATATGAAAGTGGACCGAGACTCGTATCTTATGATTATGAAACGAGATGTCACAGAGTGACTGTTATTCGAAAGAATTAAATTCGAAAGATATTTATTTTAAAGAGTTTTATATTCAAAAGATATTTATTTGAAAGGAGTATATTAGCAAAATTTTTATTTGAAAGAGTTTTATATTCAAAGGATATTTATTTGAAAGAAATATATTCGGAAGGTATTTATTCGAAAGAATTATATGTGAAAGATTTATATTTGAAGAACTTGTTTAATTGGTTGTACTTGTGTTCCTTATTCGTTTGAGTAATAATTATGGTGTTCTTGTAGCCTTGTTGTTTATATCACTGGTTGATTTTTGTTACTATCACTGCTAGTTATTTTCCAGTACTATTATGTATTGCTATATTGCCCAGTGTATTTGACTAGTGAGTGTTTTGACTGTACCTCGTCACTACTCCACCGAAGTTAGTCTTGATACTTACTGAGTACCGACTGTGATGTACTCATACTACACTTCTGCACAATTTTGTCCAGAGCCAGGTATTGGAGATATCGAAGTCGGACAAAGTTAGAGTGTGATCGCAAGGACTTAAGGTAGAGCTACTTGATCGTCGCAGTCCCTTTGAGTCTTTCCATTTTTATTGTACTGTTAATTTCTTATTCGAACAGTATTATATATTCGGTCCTCGAGATCATTCCATGTATTTAGTTAGAGTTCGTGACTCAGTATTACCAGTCTTGGGAAGTTGTTATATTTGTTTTCGCTTTTGGTTTCGACACTTGTATTAAATTATATATTTAAAAAAAAGGCTTGAAATGAAATTGAAATCGGCTTACCTAGTCTTAGAGATTAAGTGTCATCACGACACCTGAGGTGGGATTTTGTGTTGTGACACTAATATAATCCACATTTATCTTTTTCAAAATTTAAACCTTTTTTCTATTTATATTTTACTATTTAAACACACTTTTATTAATACTTATGTGATTTTTTAAATTTAGCACTTAGTGAGACTAGTACCTAAAATAGCGAGAAAAAGTCAAGAATTAATTGAAAAACAGTCAACTAGGATTAATAAAGGATAGTAAAAAGAGGAATTCTTACAAAAAATAAAGTGTATTTGCACCAAGCCAAAAGAGCAAAATACATGTAAAAATGTGTATTTGCAGCGAGCCAAAAAGAGCAAAATACACAGAAAAATGTAAATGGTTTGCAGTCTGGATTCGAACACCCGTCATTTGGGAGGTGTACGTTGCCCTCTGCCAGCGGCAACTCGCACCAGTTTTCTAGTACGGGTGCCACCTCTAATATTTATACATAATCTACTATGTACATAGAAATATAAACACAATCTCGACTGAAATTTGCGGGTGGCGTACCACACCCTCCCTACAACATAGATCCGCCCTGCTTGGGACCTATGAACAGAACAACACAACAAAATAATAAAATCAAGAAGAATTTGCTGGAATTGGAAGTATAGATAGAAAGGCAAAAAAGGGGACGTTGGCTCTGAAATGATGGAATTTTGTTTTCTGCCCGATATCCAGTACTATCATTGGAGCATCAATTAATTAGCGTCGTGTAAGCCTCACTAAAGGGGAAGGCACTCCCAGAAGTTTTTATTTCTGATGACTCAAAGTCAAAACCTTTAGTTAATGATGGACGGATCTTATCCACCTTACCATAACCTTTGGCATTGACTAGTTTCCATCTAAACTTTGAATCCACAATACATACAATTTTGACCTTTTTAATCAGTTAATCAGGACTTTTTAATTTCACTAGAAACAATAATAATTATGCGTAAAACAAGCAAAATATGTGATGACTGATGAGTATTTCTTTTCACAGTGAGATATGGAAGTTAGAAGGAAAAAAACAGAATACTTAATAAATTTCGTAGAATTCTCCAAGAAGGAAATTGTAAAAATAATTGTAACGATCCGACCAGTAGTTTTGAATATTATAACCCCGTTCTCTCATTTACTGTACAATTTATGTCTTGCAATTGATTTATGACTTATCGGATTAGTTGGATCGGGCCCGGAAGGAACTCGGAGTGAAATGAGACACTTAGTCTCATAATTTAAAAATTTACGTTAGAAAGTGGACCTGATATGGACCTATGTCTAAACGACCTCAGATGTGAATTCGGATGGTTCTGTTAGTTCCGTTAGGTGATTTTGAACTTAGGAGTGTGTTCGAATTGTGATTTGGAGGTCCATGGTAGAATTAGGCTTGAATTGGTGAAATTGGAAATTTGGCGATTTCGGTCGGCAGTGAAAAATTTGATATCGGGGTCGGGATGGAATTCCGGAAGTTGGAGTAGGTTCGTAATGTCATTTGTCATGTGTGTACAAAATGTGAGGTCATTCAGACGTGGTTCGGTTGGTTTCGGCATTGGTTGCCGAATTTGAAAATTTAGAAGTGCTTAGGCTTGAATCCGAGGGTAATTTGATATTGTTTTGAGTGATTCAAAGGTTCGACTAAGTTGGTATGTTGATATATGACTTGTTGGTATTTTTGGTTGAGGTCCCGAGAGCCTCGGGGTGATTCCGGGTGGTTAACGGATTAGTCGAAGTTGGAATTTGTAGTTGGAGCTGCAACTACTGCTATTTTTGCACCTCCGGAAGAAAGCCTCGCGGGTGCGAGGCCGCTGGTGTACTTGCGGAGTACGTAGGTGTGGGTGACGCTGGGCCAAGGCTTGGAACGCAGGTGCGAAGAATTGGCCGCATCTGCGAGCCCGCGGGCACGAGGCCTTGAGCGCTGATGCGAAGATGAGGATTTTGGGCTGGTTTCGCAGATGCACACTTGGGACCGTAGATGCGAGTCCGCGGGTGCGAGAGAGGTGTCCGCAGGTGCGGAAGCTGGGGGATTAAGTGAGTTGCGCAGGTGCGGCTCCTTGGACCGTAGGTGCGGTCGCGCGGGTGCGAGCAAATGGCCGCAGGTGCAAATAACTTGGGCAGAAACCATAAATAAAATCTTTCGCGAATTGTGGTGCATTCTTCACCATTTCTATCCGGTTTAGGAGCTTTTTGGAGAGATGTGAAGAGGGAATCAAGGGGGTTTCGTTGAGATAAGTTACTTGAGCCCTAATACTTGTATATATGGTGATTTTCCGTTGTTTAATCATGGTAATTAGTGAAAATGAGGGGTTAGGGCTTGTAATATTTGAAGAGTAATTTAAGGATTTGAAGGACCAAACGATGTCTGATTTTGATGAATTTGGTATGGTTAGACTCGGGAGAGGTCAAGGTTTATTATTCTGCCATTTTGACTAATTTCGATATGTGGGCCCCGGGGTCAGGTTTTGGTCGGTTTCAGATTTTTTGCATAATTTGATAGTTTTTCTTGTGGAATTCATTCCATTAGCGTATATTGGTGGTATTGTACTGATTGTGAATAGATTCAGAGTATTTGGAGATCGAGTTCAGAGACGAGGGCATCCCGGAGTAGGATCTTTACATTGTTAAGGTAAGTAATAGTTTTAACTCTGGCTTTGAGGGTATAAACCCGGAGATTTGACATCATGAGATGGTTTAGAAGTGATACTCATGCTAGGTGACGAGCGTGTAGGTGTGCACCATGAGGGATTGAGAGTTTGTCCGTCCCGTGAGGCTGTGAGGCCTAATGGCTATTATCTGTGGTTATGTGTTTATTTATTGTTGAATTTGTTTGCCTTCATATTAGAGATCATACTTAGGCTTTATTCATGCTCACATTATTTGTACTCAGTCATAAAAATTATTGTACTTGTTTACCCCAGTTTCTATTATTTGCTAATATGCAGCGATACTTGAGGTGGGCAGTGTTCCCTTGTTTGTTGGTGATGATGAGGCTAGTGAGGTACATGATTGAGTGAGGCCGAGGGCCTGGTTGTGAGGATATTAGCGCGTGAGTTGTCCGTATAGCACGTGAGTTGACCGTGCGGATCCAGGTATTGATGCCATAGCGCGTGAGTTGTTCGCGTAGCACGTGAGTTGACCGTGAGGATCTAGGTATTGATATGATGGCACGTGAGTTGTCCATGGTTGCTGCATTTATCTATTAAACTTCTTTGTGGCAATTGCTGAGTTATGGAATTTACTTGTTTATTTCTGTTTATATTTTAAATTGTGAAAAATAAATAATTGGATTGTTTTACTTAGCTCGTCAATATTGCTCAGTTTCTTAGTTATTTCTGTTACTTGCTGAGGTGGTTGTACTCATGCTACACCCTGTACTTTATGTGTAGATTCAGGTGAGTTATAGCGCGGCGATCGTTGAGTTCAGGCCGGCTATCTGTGGAGATTGCAAGGTAGCTGCTAGTGTCCGCAGGACCTTGTCACTCCTTTTATCATTTCTTCTTTTTGATTGTATTGACAGTTAGACAGTTTCATTTCTTAGTTCATAGATTTAGACGCTCGTGACTTAGTGACAACCCGATGTTTGGGGCTCGTTTCCGTATATCTAAAATTATATTTAAAGTTGATTTAGTTTATAAGAAATTCAAATGTTGAAATACTTTATTAAATTCTTATAATCGATTTAGTAGTAATATTTTGGGGAATAGGCTTGCCTTGTAATACGATAGGCGCCATCACGACCATGGTTAGGGTCGTCATAAGTTTGTATCAGAGCCTAGGTTACATAGGTCTCACGAGTCATGAGCGGATTTAGTAGAGTCTTGCGGATCTGTACAGAGACGTTTGTACTTATCTTCGAGAGGCTGCAGAAACTTTAGGAAAAATTTCACATTCTTGGATTCTTATCGTGCGTTATGTGTATTCTAGTAACTAAACATCTGTATTTCATTCTCTCACAGATGGAGAGGACTCGTGCTACCGGTCAAGAGGGTCAGCCACCAGTTCAGGCCGCAAGAGGCTGAGGCCGCGGTAGAGGTCATGGTAGGGGCAGAGGTGCAGCCCGTACAACAGCTGTGGTAGTACCTCCAGATCCACCGACTGTCCCAAAACAGGACCAGATTCCAGTTGTTGATGCACTAGCTCAGGCACCACCTATGCCTATTGTAATTCCAGGCCTTCAGGAGGCCCTAGCTCAGATTATGACAACGTGTACTGGCCTCGCTCACGCGGTCTCTATTTCAACGTCCGCAACCACTTCTCAGGATGGGGAAGGCACTCTAACGAAACTGCTGCTCCTGATGCCCAAAAGAATTACCCGACGATACCTGAGCGGACAGGGTATAATGAGAACCCTCTGCTAGCAATGCACTGAATGATGACTGACTCTACTGAAACCGGCCCCCTAAGGAGCACCACTGGAGCCACCCTGACCACGAGGCCTCTTAGACTTCCTCTCAGTCCTCTCCTGACCTCGAACCATCTCAATCTGTCGAGCAATATCAACAACCTCATCAAAGGTAACCCTAGATACTCTCTCCGTGGTCATAAGCAATCGAAGCTGAAAACCGAGGCCATCTATAAACCTCCTGATCCTCTCTCAGTCTGTGGGAACCAACCAGACCGCATGACGAGCAAACTCGAAGAACCGCATCTCATACTGTGTAACAGACATCTCACCCTGGCGAAGCTACTCAAACTGCCTGCGCAGCTCCTCTCTGCGGGACTCAGGTACATATTTCTCCAAAAAGAGAACATAGAACTGTTGCCAAGTAAGGTGTGCTGCGCCACAGGCCTACGCCTCTCGTAAGTCTCCCACCATCTTAGTGCATCCCCAGAAAACTGAAATGTAGTGAATGAGACTCCACAAGTCTCCAGAATACCAACAGTACGGAGTATCCTCTGACACCTGTCCAAGAAGTCCTGAATAACCGGTTGGGCTAGTGGTGCCTCTGGTGTCTGAAGTTTTATGACTTATCAGGTTAGTTGGTTCGGGTCCGGAACGAACTCGGAGTGAAATGAGATACTTAGTCTCATAATTTAAAACTTTACATTAGAAAGTGGACCAGATATGGACCTAGATGTAAACGACCTCAGATTTGAATTCTGATAGTTTCGTTAGCTCCGTTAGGTGATTTTGGACTTAAGAGTGCGTTCGGGATATAATTTGGAGGTCCGTGGTAGAATTAGGCTTGAATTGGTAAAATTGGTAATTTGGCGATTTCGGCCGGCAGTAAAAAAATTGATATCGAGGTCGGGATAGAATTCCGGAAGTTGGTGTAGGTTCGTAATGTCATTTGTGATGTTTGTGCAAAATGTGAGGTCATTCGGACGTGGTTTGGTTG
>AWOL01S0055880.1:0-14845 GCA_000715115.1 Nicotiana otophora | reverse complement strand
GGCTGTATATATGGATCAGGTTGCACGACGCAACGAGCCTCAGGGCTGTATGTGTGTGTATATATATATTCGATTATATATATATATATTCGAGTTGCATGCCGCAACAAGCCTTATGGCTCTATATATGGGATCGGGCTGCACGCCGCAGCAATATAGCGCTTGGATTGAAGGAGCCCCTCCNAAATCACAATATATACAAAAATTAATATAGCCAAACAAAGTCAATGTACAAGCTCGAATTCTTGAACAGTCCCCAGCAGAGTCACCATAGCTGTCACACATCCATTTTACCCACGGGGGGATAGGGGAGTTTTTCCAATTAAAGTGACATTGTTCGAAATGGGATTCATTTATTTATCAGAGTCGTCACTTGGAATAATTTATGGTATCTCAAGTCACCGGTTTATTTTAAATCCCAAATCGAGGAAATTTGACTCTATTTATGATCCGCGAACACAGAAAACTGGATAAGGAATTCTGTTAACCCGTGAGAAGGTGTGAGACACTACCGAGTTCCGTGGTTTTAGCACGGTCGCTTAACAATTAATACTTGGCCTAATTATCTGATTTAATACATATTTGAAACCTATTGTGAATTTTACCTTTGACCGCTTTTAATTATGTATTTAAACGCTTTTTAGTATTTATGGAGTTATTTCTTAAACAGGTTACGATGTCGTACACTTGTCGTTTTGGTACACATTGCAAACCGCGCCACGTGAAACGCGCCCGCAATTTACAACATATTTATTATTATTATTTGAATTTGTGTTCAAGTCGCGCGAAACACGCACTTGAGTTGGGATTTACATATCGTCATCATGCCACGGGAACCGTACCCATAGTCACGACGATTTATTAATCACGCCTAAAGCAAACTACGATTGTTCATGAATTATTTTCCTAAATTACTTTGAGATTATTGTATGGGTCATGATTTATGGAATCATTTGGACAAGTATGTACATTAGTAATTTACTAAACTAATCTGTGAAGTATTTTAGTTCTTTGATTTAAGAATTAGTGTATTCGAAACACATATACATTTTAATACTGAGTGTACAGCTAAACCAACTGACGTAATGAAAGTTCGTTTGCCTTAAGGCCTACTAGTAAAACAAAATAGTTCAATTACTGATTTTCACATTTGAATCAAATGGCCTAATTTCCTAACTAGCGGATGGCTCACTACCCTAACAGATGTTCTCAAAACTTCACTGCTACAATCTAATATATGCAGATTCTTTCAACAAATTTATTAATTATATTTTTATCATGGTTTTATCATCAAAACAGATCCTTTACTCTTCCAAACTAATCATGAAATCAAACGAAAGCTAACGAGCTACTTCAACAAGACAAAAAGAAACAAAACAAAAAATAAAATCTTAATAAATACCAGCAAATCAATATGAACCAACATTTAAGCACACGATCAGCGAATCAAGGCAAGAACATGCTTGAAGATGAAACAGGGCATGCTATGGTGAAAATAGATGAAAAATAAAAGCTGAACCTCAATGTATTTGATTTATCAAACAAAGCTCCAAGTGAATAATACGACAGTACACGTTGCTCTGAATTGAAGACAGGACTTTTGACCGGAACTTCGACTAACGACCTCGACTTCGAACCAAAGAAAACCTCGACTTGACTCAGAAGCTTTATCTATTTTGGAGTCAGTTTATGGCTGGGTTTGGGATGGATTTGAAAGGTGATTCATCGCTGATTTTGCTGAGTTTCGGCTGGAAAACAGAGCTGCTTTTTGTTGGGTTTTAGAGATAATTTTGGGACTATTTTTCCCCCCTCTATGTGTGCAAAAATGTGAGGTTTTATAGCTGAAAATGGGGTATGAGGTTTGTGATAGGAGACAAGTATGGGGGACAAAGAGTGGGGAACAATGGAGAGTGGAGTAGGGAGCAAAGTGTGGGGGGATAAGCATGGGGGACAAGCATGGGGGACAAATGAAAGTGGAGTCGGGACACGCCTGCTGAAGAAGAGAGCGGGAAATATTCAAGCACGGTAAAAAATTAGGTATTCACAATACCACTAGTATTCCAATATCTTCATATAGGAATAAAACTATATCTGTAACGACTCGGCCGATCGTTTCGAGAGATGTATCCCCATTCCCCTTTTCTGCTCATTTTTGTGCTTCACTGTCCGGAGAGAATTCAGAGTGAATTGAGACACTTAGTCTTTTAATTGAAAGCTTAAGTTGGAAAAGTCAACTGGACATCGACTTGTGTGTAAACGACCTCAGATTGGAATTTTGATGGTTCTGTTAGATCCGTTGGTGATTCTGGACTTAGGAGCGTGTCTGGATTGTGATTTGGAGGTCGGGAGTAGAATTAGGCTTGAAATGACGAAAGTTGGAATTTTAAAAAGTTGACCGGGAGTGAACTTTCTGATATCGGGGTCGGATTGAATTTTCGGAAGTTGGAGTAGGTTCGTGGTGTCATTTATGACTTGTGTGCAAAATTTGAGGTCAATCGGACGTGATTTGATAGGTTTCAACGTCGTTTATAGAATTTGGAAATTTCAAAGTTCATTAGGCTTGAATCCATGTGCAATTCGTGTTTTTGATATTGGTTGAGGTGATTTGAGAGTTTGACTAAGTTCGTATTGGGTTATAAGACTTGTTGGTATGTTTGATTGAGGTCCCGGGAGCCTCGGATTGATTTCGGGTGGTTAACGGACTTGGAGTTTGATTTGAGAAGCACCTGAAGTTTTGTTGCTGCTGGTGTAATCGCACCTGCGTAGTGGCAACCATAGGTGCGAGTCCGCAGAAGCCGGACAAGAGTCTCAGAAGCGGCCAAGGGAGAGGTAACAGAGATCGCAGGTGCGAAGATTTCTCCCGCACCTACGTGATCGCAGAAGCAGGCAGAAGGGCACAGATGTGGCTGGTTCCGCAAGTGTGATGGCATTTTCCGCACATGCGATGTACGCAGATGCGATCCCGCACTCGTAGAAGCAGAGGAAGTTGGTTAAGTGTACTTCGCAGAAGCGGAGATTTAACCACAGAAGCGGTTCCGCATGTGCGAAAGGCCTGTGCAGAATGTTTAAAAATGAGAGTTCGCAATTTTGGCTTCATTTAAACATTTTTAACTCAGTCTTAGGCGGTTTTGGAGAGGATTTTCGAAGGGATTCTTGAGGTAAGCTTCTTGTACTCGTTTTTGGTCAATAATCTTGTTTCTTCACTGATTTTCCACCTAGTTGGTGAGTTTTTGAGGTAAAATTTGGCGGTTTGAGGTTAGGGATTTGGAGAGTTAATTTTGGGGAATTGAATAGCCATTGGATGTCGTATTTTGATAAATTTGGTATGGTTAGACTCGTGAGTGAATGTGCTTTCAAGTTTTAGGATTTTTGTCGGATTTCGAGATGCGGGCCCGGGGGCCGGAGTTGGACCAATTTCGGATTTTGGCTTAAAATTCGTATTTTTCTTATGGAATTAATTCCTTTAGCCGTATTAATTGTATTGTATTGCTTGTAGCTAGATTCGAGGCGTTTGGAGGCCGATTCGCGAGGCAAGGGCATTTTGGAGTAGAGTTCTGGCTCGGATTGAGATAACTAACAGTTTTAAATCTGATCCTGAGGGTTTGAAACCTCAAATCTTGTTTTTATATGATTGTTTGATGGTGACGCACATGCTAGGTGACGGGCGTGTGGGCGTGCACCGTGGGAATTGTGACTTGGTCCATTCCGTAGAATTGTAAAGTTGAATATCTTGTCGTTAGCTATATGCTCTCCCTGTGTTCTAGAAATTTGACTGCAAATCATGTTAGGAGTCATGCTTAGGCTATGTGATTACACTATTGGGACCCGGAGAGATCGTGTACTCGTTGAATTAATTGCTAATTATTATTTTATATTCAGTCATGGTTCACTTGTGTATCATATATCAGTCTCTTCTTGTTTCTTGCTGATACATTATATTATCTTTGTTTGGGCTGAGTTTATTTATGATTTCTGAGAGCCCGAGAGACTAGAGAGGTTGGTTACAGAGTTAGGGCATGAGTGCCGAGCTATGAGCTATATGTATATATGGATTGGGTTACATGCCGCAACGAGCCTTAGGGCTATATATATTGATCGGGTTGCATGCCGCAACGAGCCTTGAAGCTGTATATATGGATCAGGTTGCACGACGCAACGAGCCCCAGGGCTGTATGTGTATATATATATATATATATTAGAGTTGCATGCCGCAACGAGCCTTATGGCTCTATATATGGGATCGGGCTGCACGCCGCAGCAACATAGCGCTTGGATTGAAGGAGCCCCTCAGGAGTCTATACCCTCCCAGTGAGCGCAGGTACCTATTGTATGTGAGTGTTGAGAGTTGAGAGTCGAGTGATTGAGCTATTGAGAAAGGTTGAGTGACTGTTGCCCTGAGAGGTTGTACTTGCTTTCATTTGTTGTTGCACTTAGCTACTATATGTCATTGTTTTGAAACTCCTGGAAGATATTGTATCCGGTTTTACTTAAACTTGGTAATGTATAAACTGATTTGACTTAAATTGTTGGATTTGAAAGCATGTCTACTTTCTTGCTGAGATTACAGAAAACGAACTATAATTGTATAGCTCGTCACTATCTTTCAGTTCCTTATTTATTATTGTTACTTACTGAGTTGGTTGTACTCACGCTACACCCTGCACTTTGTGTGCAGATCCAGGTATTCTCGGTCATAGAGGGTGTTGATATTTGAGCAGCTGATCCCGGTGACTATCGAGGTAGCTGCATGACGTTCGTAAGCCTTGACTCTCCTTTATTATCTTTATTTGCATTTCAGTTCTTATTCCTTAGACATTGTAGTAGACCGTTCCTGGTATAGATGCTCATGTACTCGGTGACACCCCGGTTTTGGGAAAGATTTGTACTACATTGTGGATTTATTTCTGTTTTTTTTTTTTCAAAAAACGTTTTTCTTAAAAATTAATTGCTTCCGTATAATTTTCAAAGCTTTTATTTGGTTGAACTGGTTGAATAGTTGGCTTGCCTAGTTCCACGATAGGCACCATCATG
Organism: Nicotiana otophora; assembly: GCA_000715115.1. Taxonomy (NCBI): domain Eukaryota; kingdom Viridiplantae; phylum Streptophyta; class Magnoliopsida; order Solanales; family Solanaceae; genus Nicotiana; species Nicotiana otophora. The sequence goes on along the minus strand of AWOL01S0055880.1, from coordinate 9,814 downwards.
ACGGTTGGTTTTGGGTCGTGACAATATCTTGCTAGCATATTGTTATACTCATAGTTCTAGCAAGATACATTAGTGCACCAATTGCACTAGACACAAAAACAAATCATGTGCGCCATGATCGCTCTAATTCACATAAGAATTTGCTGAAGATTTATTTAATAAATTTCTTGGGAACCTTAATATGCTTCAGAACAATTTAAATCCTTCAATGATTTCCATTATACGCATATCAAATTTTTCATGTGTTGCCAGATTAAAATCTGAAATGACTACATCCACCACAGGAGAACACGTCTCTATATAATCAATACCAGGATATTTACAAATCTTCTTATAACACAAGTTGTCTTTATGTCTATCGACTTAACTTTTTTTTTCCGCACAAGAACACATTTATACCTCCACTGGCATTATATTTTCAGGTGTTAGGACTATCCGTCCGACTTCACATTTTTCAGGCGAAGTCAATTTTCATTGCGTATTTTTCATTTGGCCAATCATTAATCTGTCCAAATTTCATGATAGATTTGAGCTCAAGATACTCGTGAATATTAATAATATTGAGCTTTACATTATATTAACAACACCGTCGACGATCATTTTGCATCGGTTCCATCATCACTCAATGAAGACATAACTTACCGAGATCTCAATAGTTTCAGGTACCTGAGCCTCTCCCATGAGGTCTTATAAAGTGTTATGTCGTGGTACTCTTATAGAGCACTTGCCTCCTTAGTATGGCCATCTTTATCATTTGCTCCTCTCCTTCTTCAAGGAGCTTTATCTTTGGAACCGATTGGTTTGTTACGCTTCTTGCGTGCCAAAGACTCTGTCCCTCATGGACTTTATTCTATTTGGAGCATTAGGAGCTGAAATATGACATTTAGCTTTAGGTCCGCAAATGCGTCTGACAATAATTTGTAAATGAATTATCACTTGAACTTTAAGTTATATTTTCTTGTACGAGGATCTAGATGTATTAATAATAATTCATTCCACGTATCACTTTCTCAGCTGCCCATTTCCTCCCCCTAATATTGGGATCACCAACATATTTCCCAACCTTCTTTGGGAACCCATCTTTTTGCATTGTGGTGGAATAATTAAATCACATAGCACATCCATATTTCTAAACGGAAATTATTTGGTTCCTGACCCTGAACTAATTTTGACAGGAAAAAATTTTCATAACTTGGCTAGATGCGTATAAGTGCTGCTGTATATTGAATAATACATTTGTAATGACCTCGTTTTGAGTATTACAGTCATGTTCCCTCATTTAATGCTCAATTTGTGCTTTACAGTTATTATATAACTTGTTGGGGTAATTGCTTCGGGTCCGGTGAGGTCTTGGAATAAATAGGAACACTTAGTTCCAATGTTTAAAACTTAAGTTGAAAAGGTTGGCTGGATGTCGATCTATGTGTAAATGACCCCGGAATAAAGTTTTGATGATTCCAATAGCTCCGTATAATAATTTTGGACTTAGAAGAGTATCCGAAAAATTAATTGGAAGCCCATAGTTAAATTAGGCTTGAAATGGCTAAAATAAAAATTTAAGTTTGGAAGTTTGACCAGGGAGTTGACTTTTTGATATCAGAGCCGGAATCCAATTTTGAAAATTTTCATAGCTCTGTTATATCATTTATGACTTGTGTGCAAAATTTGAGGTCAATCGGAATTGAATTGATAGGTTTCGACATCGAATGTAGAAGTTAGAATTCGTTAGTTTTTATTAGGCTTGAATTTGGGTATGATTCACGTTTTTAGCATTGTTTGATGTAATTTGAAGGATCAACTAACTTCGTATGATGTGTTAGGACTTGTTGGTGTATTTTGTTAACGTTCCGAGGGTCTCGGGTGAGTTTCAGATGGTTAACGGATCAAATTCGGACTAAGAACAAATCTGGAATTTTTTGTCTTATGGTGTGATCGCACCTGCGAGAGTCTAGGCCACAGGTGCGGCAGGTGGAGCGCATGTGTGGAGTTTGGAGGAAAGGAGCATAGGTTGCGGGTGTGAGGTCGGGTCAGCACCTGCGAGGTCGCAGATGCGGCGTTGGGGGCGCAGAAGCGAAGTGACCGCATGTGCGATGGTGAGTTTCGCAGAAGCGGAGCTTTAGCCGCAGAAGCGAGAAATTGAGCAGCAGGTGCGAAAGCACTGGGCAGTGTACAAAACAGAGGAGTTCCGATATTTTTATCATTTTTGACATTTCAAGCACGATTTTGGGCGATTTTTCAGAGAGAATTCACGAGAAATCTTGAGGTAAGTCACTTGTGATCATTGTTAATCAATAATATTAGATTATCATTGAGTATTTCGACTAGATTACATATTTCTGAGGTGAAATTAGAGGATTTGGGCCTAGGGATTTCAAAATAAGATTTGAAGATTTGAGGGTCGAGTTGATGTCGGAATTTGGTAAAATTGGTATGGTTAGACTCGTGATTGAATGGGATTTCGGAGTTTGTAACTTTTGTTGGGTTCCGAGACGTATGCCCCACAAGCGATATTTGGGTGATATTTCGAATTTTGATGGAAAATTTATATTTTCATACGGAATTAATTCCTATAATTTGTTTTGACTAAATCGAATTATTTATGACTAGATTCAAGGCGTTAGGAGGCCGATTCGCGAGGGAAAGGCATTGCAGAGTAAAGAATTGCAGGGATTGAGGTAAGTAACACTTCTAAACTTGGTTCTGAGGGTATGAATCCCCGAATTTGGTGTTACATAAATTATTTGGAGGTGACGCACACGATAGGTGACGAGCGTGTGGACGTGTACCATAAAAATTGAGACTTGAATAAATCCCGTGAAGTTGTAAAATTAAAGAATCATGTTATTACCCGAATATTCTCCACGTGTTAGGAAATTGAGCTGAGACTCGTATTAAAGATTATGATTAGGCTACGTGCCGATATTTTTGGGACCCACGTGGTCGTGTTGCTATAGAATTTAATTGTTTTAAAATTTATAATTCATACTCAGTCATGTTCATTCATTATGAGGATATTTATGGGATCGGGGTTGCCCGCCTACAACAGGCCATATTGGCTTTATATTATTATTATTATATGGAACGGGACTGCCCGCCTGTAGCATGCCTTATAGGTTTTATCATTATATGGATCAGTGTTGCCTGCCTGCAGTAGGCCATATCAGCTTTATATCATGCTTGGGCTGAAGGAGCCCCTCCAGAGTCTACACCCCCCACAATGAGCGTAGATGATTTATATTTGGGATGGACTTCCGAGGGCATAGACTTGCCTTATTTATATATGTTTGGGATGGATTTCCCAAGGCATGGACTTGCCTTATTGATTTATAATTGTGATGAATTTTTCCCGGACATGGATCTTGTCCTAGTCATTTATATTTAGGGATAAATTTACCCCTGGGCTGGATTGGCCTTATACGGTATCGAGTCACTGACTGACAATTGATGTATATATATATGGGATGGATCTTCCCTGCGATGGATTGGCCATATACAGTACTGATTTTAACTATTGAACTTGAAAGCATGCCTACATTTTTGTACTGTTATTTCTATACCAGAATGTACCTGCTGAGCTCATCACTACTTTAAACCCAAAGGTTAGTCTTGTTACTTATTGAGTTGGTTGTACTCATACTACACTCTACACCTCGTGTGCAGATCCAGGTGCTTTTGGACACGGCGACTGGTAGATTTCAGAGTGCTATTAATTGGAGACTATCAAGGTAGCTGTCTGGCGTCCGCTAACCTTGACTCTCTTTCTTTCAGTTATTGTACCGTTCTATACTTTCGAACAGTATTTTTATCAGTCAGACCTTATATTTATTTAGATGCTCATGTACTCAGTGATACCGGATTTTGGGAGTGTTTTGTATCTGAAATTGTGAGGTTTTCTATGGAATTCAAATATTATATTTTCAAACTTAAGAGATTCTTGTAATTTATTGAGGTTATCGGCTTGTCTCATATTGAATTAGGCGCCATCACGACAAGTGAAATTTCTGGGTCGTGACAACATCTCATACCAAATTTTGTTTTGGGAGTTTTGTTCTCATAACCAATGGTCTAGCTATAATTGAAGGCATACAATTTCTGCTAAACCAACTTGAATTTAAACCAGAATTATCAAGATTAATCACCATAATTTATATTCTTGAACCGTGCTCTAATAATTTGAGCAACCAACCTTGCAAAAGTCAAATTGCAAGTTGATAACAAATGCACATGTGATCATACAATAGATGTATATATTAAAATCATATAATAGTAAACGACCCACATGGCATGTGACTGGGCCCATATATTTATCATCTTTTATTCATTCCAGAAATAAAGGGATTCAATCCCAACCTTAATTAGTATATCATGAGAATAAGCAGCACAAGAGAATTCTTGAAGAATCATCTATTTCTTCAATATACGTGAATTCTCAATTAATTTGCGCATCATAATTGAATCGGGATGGCCAACCGGTCATGCCAACTAATATTTGTTTCAGTAAACATCTAGTTTACTTGACATATGATTCCATTATCATGCTTATACTTGTGTAGTACAAATAGAAAAAAAATCGGGTGACCTTTTATATTTACCCGGTATGATTAAAGTAATATGAAGATAATAAATCTTTCTTTCATTTATAGTCTCAATATGCCAACTACTTTGACTAATATAGTTGAAACTCAAAAAGTTTCTTTTGAAACTTACTACAATATCAATATCATGAACAATTTCATGCATACGGGTAGTAATAGATTAGCTCTTTCATAACTTTTAATTGATTTTGTACTGCAAGATCTTTTGTCACATCATCCATATGTTGAATGTCTCCTTCACGGATAAAATCATATCATAATAATTGTCACAGTCAAAATCATCATAAGCAAAATTATTTATTACTTTAATTTTGCCTTTAATAACCTTTTATAAGACATGGANGACAAGTGAGATTTCTGGGTCGTGACAACATCTCATACCAAATTTTGTTTTGGGAGTTTTGTTCTCATAACCAATGGTTTAGCTATAATTGAAGGCATACAATTTCTGCTAAACCAACTTGAATTTAAACCAGAATTATCAAGATTAATCACCATAATTTATATTCTTGAACCGTGCTCTAATAATTTGAGCAACCAACCTTGCAAAAGTCAAATTGCAAGTTGATAACAAATGCACATGTGATCATACAATAGATGTATATATTAAAATCATATAATAGTAAACGACCCACATGGCATGTGACTGGGCCCATATATTTATCATCTTTTATTCATTCCAGAAATAAAGGGATTCAATCCCAACCTTAATTAGTATATCATGAGAATAAGCAGCACAAGAGAATTCTTGAAGAATCATCTATTTCTTCAATATACGTGAATTCTCAATTAATTTGCGCATCATAATTGAATCGGGATGGCCAACCGGTCATGCCAACTAATATTTGTTTCAGTAAACATCTAGTTTACTTGACATATGATTCCATTATCATGCTTATACTTGTGTAGTACAAATAGAAAAAAAATCGGGTGACCTTTTATATTTACCCGGTATGATTAAAGTAATATGAAGATAATAAATCTTTCTTTCATTTATAGTCTCAATATGCCAACTACTTTGACTAATATAGTTGAAACTCAAAAAGTTTCTTTTGAAACTTACTACAATATCAATATCATGAACAATTTCATGCATACGGGTAGTAATAGATTAGCTCTTTCATAACTTTTAATTGATTTTGTACTGCAAGATCTTTTGTCACATCATCCATATGTTGAATGTCTCCTTCACGGATAAAATCATATCATAATAATTGTCACAGTCAAAATCATCATAAGCAAAATTATTTATTACTTTAATTTTGCCTTTAATAACCTTTTATAAGACATGGAAAAATATTTTCGGCATACCACATGTACGCGACCAATACCATATTCATGTAACCACACAGTAATGTTCATTATTTGTCTTTCTCTCAAACCTCCCGTAGGGGTTGTAGTATTTATTCAACCATGCATAAGAATATTCTTATGCATAATTTGCATCAGATATATATTTTCACACATTCACTTTCAAGAATGAGTCTGCATTTGCAATGCTTATCACAAGTCACATTTTCAAGGAATGGACTATAATCATCTAAACGTGCCTCGTATTAACAGATCACATTGATACATATTTTCTTCATCTTTGAAGGATTATTTTGAGAACCCTTATTGTTCTTCGTTTACAATTACCATTATGATGACTATTATTATTTTGGTCTTTACACGCCCGCGTTCATTCGTCAACCACTTGTCTTTATATAGACTTATTATGCATCGTTGTCACACTTCTTTTTTCGAAGAATAGGGAAATTTTTCTAATTAAAGTGACATTGTTCGAAATGAGATTATTTATTTAATAAGAGTCGCCACTGGGCATAATTATTATAGTGTCCCAAGTCACCAATTTATTTAAAAAATCTCAAATCGAGAAAATTGACTGTATTTATGGTTCGCGAACACAGAAGACCGGGTAAGGAATTCTGTTAACCCGGGAGAAGGTGTGAGGTACTCCCGAGTTTCGTAGTTTTAGCACGGTCGCTTAACAATTAATACTTGGCCTAATTATCTGATTTATTACCTATTTTAAACATATTGTGTATTTTACCTTTGACCGCTTTTAACTGAATTTTAATGCTTTTAGTATTTATGGAGTTATTTCTTGAACAAGTTACAATGTCGTACACTTGCCGTTTGGGTACACATTGCAAACCGCGCCACGTGAAACGCACCCGCGATTTACAACATGTTTATTATTATTATTATTTGAAGTTATGGTCAAGTCGCGTGAAACACACACTTGAATTAGGGTTTACGTATCATGACTATGCCACGGGAACCGTACCCACAGTCACAATAATTTAGTATTAATCGCGCCTAAAGTACACTACGATATTCATGAATTATTTTATTCCTATTAGATTTGAGGTTATTGTGAGGCATGAGAATTATGAAATTATGGTGGAGGAAATGAAGTAAATTATTTATGGAAAGGTGGGCTAGCTTATTAAGAAGAAAGATGGGCCAGCTATGTCATTTATGAGTTTGGGCATGGCATGACTAAGTCCTTTGACCCAAAACCTGCTAAAAGAAGCTGGTTCAATACTCTACTCTAAACACAGTTGACTGAATGATCTAATTACTTTTTATAATACCAAACCCCAAATCTTTGGCTTAAAGTCCAAATTGTACATCACAGATTTCATCATAGTTCCCTTTAAACTGCTAACAAACAGAAAATGACTTGAATCAATTTGTGCAAGAAAGAAGAACGAAAAATTAATGAATAAATTAAAAAAAAACTCAAACATTCAGTACATATTCACAAGGACAGTTCCGCTCATATCCTTGTGGCAAAAGAAAAATATGATTTCAATTTCCACAAACTTAAACACTTCCAAAAGTTAATCATTAAATGAACTAAATAATCAAACTCATATAGCATGACAAAAGAAATTTAATCCATTTTTCACATATTACATAAATCAAAGTCATTTATTCATATGCTTAAGAATCGATTTGAGAATACAGTAAAAAACCAAATCTTAACTTCTGAGAAGAAAATCGGATCAAACCAAAAGAAGACCGACGAACCGGAGTTGTGAGCGAGAACCTCGAACGACTTTGAACTTGTCAGAAAAACTCAAATCTCGACGGTGAAGAAGACCAAACTGCTGCGCGTACTTGAACGGTTTTGGGGCTGTCTTTGAGGTATTGTTTCACTGCATTTTTGGGTATTTGGGGGACTGTTTATATGGATTTTTGCAACTGTTTATGAGGGAGATGAAGCTGGTTTTTTGGGTGGCAGAAGGTCGCGAGAAAGACGGGTTTACAGTTGTAACTCCCCGAAAAATTTTAAAGTACTTAAGTATAAGGTCCGGTAAAATTTGCAAAGAAAATAATGCTTCATGGTACCGGACTAGGTTTACGTGTTTGAATAATGCATCGAAAAGTAAAGGAAAATTTTTGGCAGAAAAGTACATTTCTGCGGTCCATTATGCGACCGCAGAATCACTCTGCGGACCGCATAATGGCCGCAGAGTGAGGCAGTTAATTGGGTCAGTTGAAAGCAATTATACGGTCGACTATGCGACCGCATAACTATTATGCGGTGCATTATGCGACCGCATAATAGTTATGCGGACCGCATAGTGACCGCATACACAGACAGTTCTTTTGGCTATTTTGTAACCAATTATGCGACTGGTATGCGGTCCGCATATCGGTTATGCGATCGCATACCTTATTCCGGAGCTCCATTTTTTAGTTTTTAAAACCCGACCTTATTTCATTAAATACACTCTTTGGGCTATTTTTGAGACAGAATCTGATATTTTAGAGTGAGAGAGAATGCCCAAGAGTGAGAAGTTGTTCTTCAATAATTTTTCTTCAATTCTTGCTCAAGTTTTAGAAGATTAAGAAGGGAAGCTCACTAGGTCTTCATCCTAGAAGTAAGATTCTACACCCTAAACCCTAATTTTAAAATCTTCTGAAAATGGGTAACTAGCAAGATAATTTTTGGACACGATAGTTGTTTATTTTACATACATGTGTTATCAAAGGGTGTAGAAAGATTGTTGAGCTAAAAATGGTAAAGATTGGGTTGTGGGATGATGGAATCCTTCATAAAAAGGATATTGAAACCTTATGCACACCTAGTGTTGGATAAAATGATCAAGTGAGCTAGAACTATGATCATCTTCCTAATTTTGATTCAATTTGTTATATTTCTACAATAGATTGAAGTTGCTAAGAATTTCGAAACATTTTAGAGTTTAAGGAAGTTCAATTGAGGTATGTTGGCTAAACTCTTCTTTAAGAGTTGGAATTCTCATTATCCTTGTAAGTTCCGAGATGTTGATTATAAATCGAGTATTTCAATAAGATTTGTGATGAAGATATGTGTTCAATTCGTATTTCATATTCTCTTATCATATTGCATTATAAATTGAGAATGTGTCCCAAACTATGGATTACGTATCTGCATGTTATAACTTCTAGTGATGATTTATATGAAAGTTATTATGCCAAGTTGTGTAGAAATTGTGATTGTGATACACCTCCACCCGCATACATTGGGGTGAGGCGGCATGACCGCTTTGTGTGGAGATTATGGTATAGAGATTGTGATTGTGACACACCTCCACCCGCATATATATTGGGGTGAGGCGGCATGACCGCTTTGTGTAGGGATTATGATATTGTGGGACTGCACCTCCACCCGCTTACATTGGGGTGAGGCGGTACGACCGCTTTGTGTATGGTTTTGATATTGTTGTGGCACCACCACCCGCATACATTGGGGTGAGGCGGCATAGCCATTTTGTGTTGGTATTGGTATCGTTGATGNCACCTCCACCCGCTTACATTGGGGTGAGGCGGTATGACCACTTTGTGTATAGTTTTGGTATTGTTGTGGCACCACCACCCGCATACATTGGGGTGAGGCGGTATAGCCGCTTTGTGTAAGTTCTTAGGACTGTGATTATATATCCACCCGCATACATTGAGGTGAGGCGGCAGGGCCGCTTGATTAGAGTTGTGGTATTGTACGTACACCTCCACCTGCATATATCGGGTGAGGCGACAGGACCACTTTGTGTGAAGATGGTTATAGAGGATTTCATCTTAAATCCTATAAATGTTGTTGATAGCTTTTAATAAGCTTGCTATGGTTGAGACGGTTATCTATATTATTCTTTTGCCGCACAGGTTCATCATAATTATCTTGTATTTCTAAATTCTTAAATTGGTATTTAGTTTTCATACTAGTA